>JAJPUD010005193.1:108278-141760 GCA_023553655.1 Myrmecobius fasciatus
ATAGATAGATAGATAGATAGATAGATAGATAGATAGATAGATAGATACTGATATACTAGTTTGCAATATACATATCACTTCACTCTCCACTTAACCACTTAATTATAGAATCTTGTCGTTTCTTCCTCCACAACATCTCTTGTATCTGCCTACTTCTCTCCATGCACAAACTCACCAAGCTAGTTTAGGCCTTCATCCCTAACCTGGACTACATCAGTAAACTCCTAATAGGTTCCTTGGCCTCCACACAACTGTCTCTCCTTCACAAAGCCCCTACCAAAGGAAATTTCCTAAAAGCACAAGTGACCATTTCACTTCTGTAATCAACAAATTGAAATAGTTCTCCATAACTTCAAGACGCCAACACAAACTCTTCTTTTAGATATTTAAAGCTTTTCACAGCTTGTCTACATCCTACCTTCCTGTTCTTACCATTCATAACTCCCCTACACACACACACACACACACACACACACACACACACACACACACTCATTTTCTCAACCCTCTGTCTCTTATATCCCTACCTTTGCACTAACTGCCCCCTTTGCCTAGAATGCTTTCTCTCTTCACTTCTGTCTTGCAGAATCCCTTATTCCCTTCAAGGCTTATATACTACTTTTTACATGAGGCTTTTCTGATCTTCCCCAGCTACTACTATCTTCCTCCAAAAAATAATATATGTGTGCTTTCTACATATCTATATCTGTACACGTTTGCCCTGGTTAGATTGTAAAGTCCTTGGGGCAGGAACCATTTCAGTTTTTCTTTTTCTCCTCCATATGCAGCTGACACATATAGTAGGCACTTAAAGAACGTTTGTTGGATGATAGATTGTTCTTACTAGGTTCAGCCCAATTTTCTATCCTATTGAAATCTTTCTATATCCCAACTGTCATCCTATTTTATTGGAAAATAGTAATAGAAGGCTCTGAAAGCAGCAGTGAGGACAAAAGAGTAGGTTAACTCCTCTCCTTTGCCCATATATCTTGGGGCTGAGCAGCAAGGAAGATGTATGAGAAGAAATGAGATTCCAGAGCACACAATGCAAGGGGAAGACAAAAAAGGGATGGGTGGGCAACCCAAGAATGTGTGCAGTGGTTAGAAGATATCTTATCAAGGACAATAAGGTACAATTCTGCTAACTCTTTATCTAGGATTTCAATTCTCTATTAGTCATTTTTATTCAGTTCTTTCCAGTCCAAAGATCATTTTCCTTGACATAATAGAGAGACAGACAGAGGCTAAGTTTATCTTCTTTTTTTTTCTTTTTTTTATTAATACTTTTTATTTGCAAAACATATGTATGGGTAATTCCTAAACATTAACCCTTACAAAGCTTTCTGTTACAAATTTTCCCCCCTACTCCCCACCCCTCCCCTAGATAGCAGGATATCCATTACATGATAATTATGTTAGAATACTTAAATCGAATATATGTATAGTTATTGCCACACATCATTTTTTTGTTCAGGAGAAATCATATCTATAATAAAGAATAATCCAATAAAGGAAATACAATGCAAGCAAACATCAATAGAGAACATGAAAATGTTATGTTGTGGTCCACATTTCATTTCCCTCTCTCTGGGTGTATATGGCCTTCTTCACTGAACAATTGGAATTGGTTTGAAGCATTTCATTGTTGAAGAGAGTCATGTCCCTTAGAACTGATCCTCATATAGTACTGTGGTTGCCATGTACAACAATCTCCTGGTTCTGCTCATCTCACTCAGCATCAGTTCATGCAAGTCTCTCCAGGCCCCTCTGAAATCATCCTGCTGGTCATTTCTTACAGAGCAATAATATTCCATAACATTCATATACCATAATTTATTCAGCCACTCTCCAGTTGATGGGCATCCATTCAGTTTCCAGTTTCTAGCCACCACAAAAAGAACTGCCACAAACATTCTTGCACATGTGGGGCCCTTTCCTTCTTTTATGATTTCTTTGGGATATAAGCCCAAGAGAAACACTGCTGGGTCAAAGGGTATGCACAGTTTGATAACTTTTTGAGCATAGTTCCAAATTGCTTGCTCTCCGGAATGGTTGGATCCGTTCACAGCTCCACCAACAATGCATCAGTGTCCCAGTCTTCCCACATCCTCTCCAACATTCATCGTTATCTTTTCCTGTCATTTTAGCCAATCTGACAGGTGTGTAGTAGTACCTCAGAGTTGTCTTAATTTGTATTTCTCTGATCAATAGTGATTTGGAGAACCTTTTCATATGATTATAAATAGTTTTAATTTCATCATCTGAAAATTGTCTGTTCATATCCTTTGACCATTTATCAATTGGAGAATGGCTTGAATTCTTATAAATGTGAGACAATTCTCTATATATCCTAGAGATGAGACCTTTATCAGAACCCTTAAATGTAAAGATGATTTCCCAATTTGATGCTTCCCTCCTAATCTTGTCTGCATTAGTTTTGTTAGTACAGAAACTTTTTAACTTAATATAATCAAAATTATCTATCTGGTGTTCAATTAAGAGCTCCAGATCTTCTCTGGACATAAATTTATTCCATCTCCACAGGTCTGAGAGGTAAACTATCCTATGTTCCTCTAATTTGGTTATAATATCACTCTTTATATCTAGATCATGAACCCATTTAGATCTTATCTTGATGTGCAGTGTTAGGTGTGGGTCCAGCCTTAATTTCTTCCACACTAGTTTCCAATTATCCCAGCAGTTTTTGCCAAATAGTGAGTTAAGTTTATCTTCTTTCCATAAATGCCTATACTATCCCTTTTACTATCCTCTCTTCCCAAACACACACTTTCTTTTTAAGCCCCTTTTGTCTCCATAGCATTTATCACCAACCTAAAGCTCATTCTCAAAGTTATCACTCCTGACCCTGTCTTCTTTAAGGATGACATGTTTTTGTGTTCATCCTCTGTTATCTGCCTTGCTTTTACTTTTCTAATATCTTTCTTAAATAATCTAAGTTAGCCCCATGAGTTTATTCTGCATCCATATTGGTCTTTTTGATATGTCTTTCTTTTCTCTCCTAATCAGAATTGCTTCTATTTGTATCTTAGACTTTTATTCTTTAAGAGCTTCCACCTTATATAAGCTGACTTCCCTAAATAAAACCATAGGATCCTAATATCCTTGTTTTAAAAAATCACATTAATAAGCATTTATTTTTTCTTCCTTCCACTTCCTTCCCACCCCCAAGAAAAAGAAATAAAAAATAAAATAAAATCCTTGTTACAAATATGATTGGGGCTCTAATTTTCAACTTTGACCAAAATTATTCATTTCATCACCACAGGAGGGTGTCAGTGAGCTTAGAATGTTAATGCTTCAGTTATATAAGTATCTCTTTAGCATATCTGTGAATAGCAATTAACAAGGATTCAGATTGTCAATCAATTTCCCTTTCAACCCTAAAGTGAAATGTCTTTGGGAAGGTTACAGAACACTTTTTTTCTATCTGCATACAAAGAATTTTTGTGGTTGTTCAGTCATTTCCAGTCATATCCAACTCCTCATGATCCCACTTGGAGTTTTCTTGGCAAAGATACTATATAGTTTGACATTTCCTTCTCCAAGGCAAACAGGGTTAAATGACTTGGCCAGGGTCACACAGCTGGGATGTGTCAGAGGCCAGATTTGAATTTGTCCTCCTGACTCCAAGTGAAGTATTGTATCTACCTCTACTGCCCTACAGCTGTACTTCCTTACAAAGAAAAGGAGACTTTTATTAAAGAGATATTTTTGGAATCGCACAAACTAACTATTGTATTTGGGGGTCATAAGAATGAGGGAAGTGGACTAAAGGAACTTCAAGTCCCCTTCCAATTCATTAATTTATGATGTTAAGAGCAAATTTAATATCAGGTTGATTAAAAAGCACTAATGCTCTATATAATGGGGCTTTGGAGTTCCCTTCCTCTGGATTTTCAAGAAGAAAACATACATTTCTCTGTCTAGAATGATTAACTCAACTCATTAAATTGAACCAAATGATCTCTAAGTCTCTACTAGCTCTTTTGTCCAAAAATTCATTGGTTCTTTCATGTCTTTTCCTAATTCCTCTCTTTGATAAATAGGTATCCCACCACCACCATTTTTTATGTTTGGTCTGCATATATTTTCTATTTACTTATATGTGCATAAATTGTTTCCCCCAATAGAATATATCTTGGGCAAGAATTGTCTCTTTGTTTCTGTATGTTAGGCCGTGCTTAACACAAGCTGGCATATAGTATAGGTGCTGATATGTACTTGTAAGAAGAGTTGTCTCAAAGGGGAATACACTTGGTGAAAGAAATTAGAAAAAAGATTCTGTCTTCTAATCTCATTTTGATCTTACTAGTTCATTTAATTACTTTTATTATTGTCTAACCATTCTATATTTCTGTTTCTTGCTCAGTAAATTGAAATTTTCTGGTTACTACAAAAGAGCTATTGGACATTTTTGCTGTTGACTATTGAAATAAATAGTGTTTTCACTCATAGAAACTCTGCTTAGTGACCGTAGTATCATAAATATTTTTCTATATCTCTTTTATGGGTATAATATAGTTCTAATCTGTATCCTGAATAATGAGGAAAAGCTAGTAGAAATGGTAGTAAAGCAGTTGACCATTTAATTGTTAAGTGGTGATGATGATACAATAGTTTTTTCCATTATAATCCCCTTATTTGAACATTTAGAATTCATGTAACTCTTTTTTTTTTTTTTTTTGGAAGGAAAACAGAATGCGTGGAAATATTCACAGAAAGCGTTAAAATGCTGTGTTGTGGTTCACTCTCAGTTCCCACAGGCCTCTCTCTGGATGTATATGACTATCTTCATCGCAGCACAACTGGTTTGAATCACATCATTGTTGAAGAGAACCATGTCCATCAAAATTGATCATCGTATAGTCTTGTTGCTGTGTATAATGTTCTCCTGGTTCTGCTGATTTCACTCAGCATCAGTTCATGCAAGTCTCTCCAATCCTCTCTGAAATCCTCCTGTTGGTCATTTCTTACAGAACAATAATATTCCATAACATTCATATACCATAATTTATTCAGCCATTCTCCAATTGATGGGCATCTTTTCAATTTCCAGTTTCTTGCCACTACAAAAAGGGCTGCCACAAACATTTTTGCACATGTGGGTCCCTTTCCCTCCTTAAAAATCTCTTTGGGATATAGGCCCAGTAGAAACACTGCTGGGTCAAAGGGTATGCACTGTTTGATAACTCTTTGAGCATAGCTCCAAATTGCTCTCCAGAATGGTTGGATCCGTTCACAGTTCCACCAACAATGTATCAGTGTCCCAGTTTTCCCACATCCCCTCCAACAGCTATCATTATCATTTCCTGTCATTTTAGCCAATCTGACAGGTGTGTAGTGGTATCTCAGAGTTGTCTTAATTTGCATTTCTCTGATCAATAGTGACTTGGAGCACCTTTTCATGTGACCGGAAATAATTTCGATTTCTTCGTCTGAAAATTGTCTGTTCATATCTTTTGATCATTTGTCAATTGGAGAATGGCTTGAATTCTTATATATTTGAGTCAATTCTCTATATATTTTAGAAATGAGGCCTTTATCAGAACCTTTGGATGTAAAAATATTTTCCCAATTTACTGCTACCCTTCTAATCTTGTCTGCATTCATTTTGTTTGTACAAAAACTTTTCAACTTGATATAGTCAAACTTATCTATTTTGTGATTAATGATGACCTCTAGTTCTTCTTTGGTCACAAATTCCTTCCCCCTCCACACGTCTGAGAGGTAAACCATCCTACATTGTTCTAATTTGTTTATAATATCATTCTTTATGCCTAGATCAGAATTCATGTAACTCTTAAGGAACACTTAAAATCTAACATTATACCTTTGTTAATTTGACATTTTTCTAAGAGAAACAGTATAAAATCTAAGGTGCTTAAAGAAATATAAGTCAAAAACTTTCAAAGAATGAAAAGAGAAACATGAGCAGTCTATTTTAAAAGTGAATTTAACTTCAGAAACTAAAAAAGGAAGTATGTTTCATGTATCTATCTGGGTTTTTTTTCCTAGTTCCTTAGTTGGGGAATCCAGTTATCCATAGTAATGGCATTGTCTAAAGTGTTTGTGGGTTGAAACTACATTTTTACGGTTTTAAACATTTTTTAAATCAAGATTCTTATCCTGATAGACTTAAATCTTGTTTCAGCTTTATTAATTTGGAATGTTACTTATGTTTCTCTACTCAGTTTAAACCTGCCTTTCTCAAAAATCAACATACTTTTTTATGCATGATGAGACAAAAAATTTTGAGATGATAAAATTTTGAAATAATCTTGTGAGACAAATAACTAATATAGATATAATGGGATTTATTATAGTATGGTTAATAGAGCTATCTTATGCTATCCAAGATTGAAATTCTGTAGGCATAATTAAGAAGAATCCTTATTGATTCATACTAGACAGTAGAGCCAGGATTAGTGTTCTTGTCAACATTTTTTAATTATCAATTTTAAATAAATCTTATCTTGACTGATATTTTGTATGGTGAATTTCACATTGAAAGCAAAGTGTCTTGGTAGTATAGAAGTTTAGTAGGAGCAGTATAAAGCTTGAATAATTAATTTAATGATTTTGAAGTATTTACAAGAATCTTAAAAGGCAAAAAAGAAAGACTGGGATTTGCATTGATGTTACTTAAAAGAACCTCAACAGAAACAGACCTGATCTTCTGTATTTTTGTTGTAGTATACTGAGTGATATTATGGGATCTGAATTGGAATGAACCAAAAGATAGTCTTGTTTCTCCATATTCTTTCTATATGTGTCATTTTTATCATGATTTGTTTTTTAATTTAAATTAGTAGTAGTAGTAGTCGTTGTCGTCGTCGTCGTCATCATTAGTATTCAGTCTTTCAGTTGTGTCCTATTCCTCATGACCTCATTTGTAGTTTTAGGCAAAGACATTGAAGCAGTTTTCCATTTCCTTCTACAGCTCATTTTACAGACAAGGAAACTGAGGCAAACAGGATGAAGTGACTTACCAAAGCTCAGACAGCTAGGGTGTCTGAGGCCACATTTGAACTCAGGAAGTTGAGTCTTCCTGATTCCAGGCCAGCATTCAATCCACAGTACCAGCTAACTGCCCAGTAGATAGAAAGTAGTTTAACTGGTGATTGTTTCTCTTCACCCCCAACACTTCTTTTTACCAAGATCTGATGAGAGAGAAATTGTTTAAACATAAATCCTCCTCCTTCCCTGCAGTAATGCCTTTGGTTTCCTCTATTCCATATTCTTTAGGGGCAAAAGTTAGGGGTCAAGGGCTAAAAATTCTGGCAGAAATATTTAGGTTTCTGCAATATCAGTGGCAATGTACTTTGTTTCCTTTCTCCTGCCTCTTATTTCAGTCCACTCCTACCCTCCCTTAACAGTTCAATTTTTAAAACAGGGTAATTCTCAATTAACAGAAGAGATGTGATCCAATGAAATTCTGTCCAGTTCAAAAATTCTCTGATTGAAATGTGTTGTAAATACAACCTGTAAAATGCATGCTATTTTCCCTCTTACATCATAAAATTGAAGGTATTTACCAATTGGTTCGGGGCAATAAGAGGAGTGGCCCTAAAAGTAACAAAAATATGTGGGAAACATCTTGCCATTATATAATAAAACAAAATAAAAAATAGCAATCATACTGAAAAAATTAATAGTACTCAAAATGTAAATAGAACTACTTTGCAATTTTTAAAAATAATTCACAAAATTAAAAATATCAAAAGGCATAATAAACTACAATACCATAAATATTGACCACATAATCATCTGCCTCAACTCTCCTCACTGATTGTTCCCACTGAGAAGGTGGCACTTCTTAGGGATTCATCTCTTTTCTATCAGTGTAAATCTTTCATGGCAAGTTGAACTTCAACTCTCTTAGCTTTTTCTATGTCTATCCCATCTCTTAAACTTATTGATATTTCCCCTCCCCACTTTGCCTAGTTAACACCTGTTCATTTTGTTTTCAGAGTGTTCTGAACTTTCCTCCTTAATAAAATTCTGTTCAGAATAATAGAATCATAGATTTAGAGCTGCAAGAGACCTTATCATCTTGTTCCAACTTGCTGATTTTACAGATTAGGAAACTGAGACCCAAAGAGGCTGTGACTAATCTGTTTCTACATGACTATAGGCTAATCACTTAACCTTCATAGGACTCAGTTCACTTATTTGTAAAATGAGGGGAGTGGATTAGATAGCTTCTCAACTTTCTTCTGGCTCTAGAGTTCCGATCCTAAGTAGCAGATCTGAATTTGGAGCTTTTATCTTTGTGACTCCTAATCTCCTTCTTTTTCCAAGATGCCCAAGCCCTTTTCTTTCTCCTTCCTCACCAATCTAGGTAGAAAATAGTTTATTTCATCGAGTTTCCATCTTTTTACCCAAAACTCACTTTTTCATTCAGTAATTTGGCACCTTCTCTTCTAACAATCCTGGTGAAACAAATGCATTCTCTGAAGGTAGATATGATTATAAAAACAATAAAATGTTAAAGTGAAGCTAAGAATGTATCTATCACAAGTAAGCCAAAATGTGATGGCCTTGATCTTCTTTCTAAGTTTCAAGCAAAAAAAAAAAAAAAAGTACTGCACCTCCAAGGCAGTGATTAGCATTAAAATATAAACTATAAATTCTGTAAATCCAAGACAAATCCTATTCAATCTTGTATCACCCAGCCTTAACACAGTACACTCTGTGCACAGTAATCGCTGAGATGGGGATTATTGCAGAAAATCAGTGGGAGATGAACTGTATCTTTGCATTGCATGTGAGAGATCAACTTAAAATTCAGCAGATGAAATGTAGACCAAATTACAGAATAGGTAGATTTGGAACTAGTTAGACAATAGTCCTGATTAATGGAGCTGTGTGAAACCTCTAATACTATTGATCCTTTCTTCTTCAGTATTTTCATTACTGATTAGTAAGAATGTAAAAATATAAATTATTAAATTTGTAGATGGCATGAAGCTGATAGGAAGATCGGGCCAGAGTCACATACATCCCCAAAATATTTTAACAGATGAACTTAATGGGCTAAACTTATGAACTAGGCATAAATGTTAATAATTGCTATCTTTAATTTCATTTAAAAACATTGTTCCTACAGATAGAAGACTATTTATACTACCCAGGTGACACTGCACCTTATAAATCTCTGGGCATTTCCCTCCACCCTTTTGTCATCTCCTAAGGAGGCTCCTCCCCCTGTATGTATTGTATCCCCAAATCAAAATGTGTGCTCTCATTTTTCTGTTTGTAGATCCAATGCTTAGCACAAGACTTGACATGTAGTAAGCACTGAGCACATCTTTTTTCATTCATTCATTCATTTGTACTACATACTACATACATAAGCATAACAAAAAGATAAAAAGCAATATAGTTCCTTCTTTAGATTTAATTAAATTTTTATTAAGTGCTTATATAATGCGAGTTCTATGATAGGAACTAAGGGAATATATACAAAACATAGACAAGTACTAGTCCTCATGGACTTCATAGTGTAATATGATACCAGTGCTTCACTATAATATATAATATTATAGGATAAATGCATTAGAAAGTTCCAAAACGAAGTGTTATATGAAGTCTAAAGGGGCAAATTTGTTACTGACTCAAGGGAATGAAGGAAGGCTTCTTGTAGGAGGTAGCATTTGAGTTTTTTTAAAAATTAAAGTAAGTTTTGTAGTCACTGTAGCAGCATGTGTAGTAAAATTAGCACATTAGGGAAAAAATCAACATAGCTGATACAAATTCACAAAACATTTTATATATTTTCCCCAAGTTTTATTTTATTTTGTTCTATCACTGATTCTCTTTGACTGTATGTTTATTTTCTTAAACTCTGATTCATCCTCTACTCAGCTACCAAAGTGATTTTTCTAAAGCATGTCTGACTTTGTCACCCTAAGTAAACTTTATCAGTATATTCCAGTGGCTACATATTACCTATAGAATAACAGGCTCAAGTTTATATGATGAATTCTGGATTGTAGTGTTGAAAATGCCATCAATTTAAATAGAAAGTTACTAAGCATTATGATAGGAATGGGAATAAAAAACTAAGCAAAGTTCTACAGTTATTGAGGAAAGTGGATAAATTCTCTAGAAAGGAGAAGATAACAAAATAAGAATTTGGTCAGATTCAGGATGTAAATTTCAAAATATGAGGAGTTAAGAGTACATTTGGAAGAGCAAAGTCCACAAATGGCAGTGTGGTACAAGGAGCTATTTTTGTCAAAAGAAATCAGATTGAGAGACCTGAGACTCTTCCTTAGCCAGAATTTGAGGGGATGAGAAGGCATGTGGTTTCTTTAGAAGAAAGCCAAGTTTTACTTTGTACCAGAGATAGAAAGAAAAGAAAGCTTATTGGATGAATGAGGAGTTAGTTTCCTGAGAGGATAGAGGAAGAGGTGAAGAGTGGAAGATATGGACAGGGATGAGACTACAAAGAAATGGTCTATAGGAGCTTTTCTTAAGGTTTTAAAGGCACCAGTACAGGATGAGGAAAATATAATGGGTCAAATGCTTATGTCAAAAGAATGTAGGTGTTCTAGTGAACTAGAACTTCCTCAGTCTGACTCAAGCTATCCCTTCCTCTTGCCCCCTGGGATTCCCCTGGAATTTAGTATCCCCAGCTACCAAAATCATTTTCCTCAAGCATACATCTGACCCTGTCAGTGACCCTGTCACTCTTCTACTCAGTAGACTCTTCTAGGGTAAAATACATGTTCTTTTGAGCTTTTAAAGACTTTACTATCTAGCCTCACCCCATTGTATATTGACCAATAAACAACATTTATTAAATGCCTCCTACATGGCACCTTCACATTCTTCTTCCTGTTCTCTATAGGCTGCCCAGACTATCCCTTTTTCTGTTCTCTACACAAAATGCTCCATCTCTCTTCTCTATTCCTTTGCCCTGGTCATCTCCCATGCTTGAATGCACTCCCTCTCTACCTTTCCTCTTAGAATCCCTTCCTTCAAGATTCATCTCTAGCGCCATTTTTTTACATGAAGCCCAGCTGATCCACCCAACAGATTTGCTCAATTGCTTATACCTTTCCCCTATCAACTAACATATTTATTTTGAAGACTCATGAGTACTTATATGCTTGCTGTCTCTTCTGATACAATGTCAACTCTTACAGAGCAGGAATTGTTTTATTTTTATCTTGTATACCTACCACCTAGCACAGTGCCTAGCATAAAGTAGATGCTTGATCAGTACTTGATTGATTGTAAGAGTCAGATTTTAAATTATATTCATTCATCACAATCTTGCTTCATCTTAGTTTTCTAGAAAACCTCATTATACATTTACTCTTCTTGATGCATCCAGTGCTGCAACCAAAGTGGTCTTTATGTTCTATTTCCCATCTCCATGACACAGTATGGGTTGTTGCTCATGCCTAGAATCTCCACTCTTTGCCCCCTCTGCCCCTCAGAATCCTATGTTTGCTACAAAACTCAAGTAAGACACTGTCATCTACATGAAGCTTTCCCTGGTTTCTCTTCTGTCTAGCTATCAATGCCAAACTCCACTTCCCAATGTACTTTGTATTCTTTTTGTAGATATTATATATGCTTATATTTGTACATATTATTTTCCACAATAAAATATAAGCTACTTCAGAGCAAGAGCTATTTAATTTTTATGTTTTATCCCCAGCAGCCTGCATTGTGCCTTTTATATTGTAGCTACTTAATAAATTATTGATTAACTCCCAAGTCCTGAGCTCTTTCCACTACCCTGCCTCTCTAAAAAAGCAGGAAGCTTCCCATTACTAGAAATGATTAGACAAAAGTGGATTACCCATAGTCAAGGCTGCTGTAGTGAGGACTCTAGAATTGAATTAAAGATTTTATATCTTGACTTCACACTTTTTCCCCCCACCTGGAGTTTCTTTACATTTTATGATTCCTCATGTTAGAATGCCACTTTTACATAACTTATGGATTTGCCTTATCAATAAACTAATCTATTTCTTATAATTGTTATTTCTTTTACCACTATAGTTATTGCTGTTGATCTTCTGCAAAGAAAAATGGAATTATTTTGCAAATCTATATTTGAAGGAAATGTTATCTTACACATTGTTCCTTGTAGCTCCAGGTCAGAACAGTGTTTTTATATTCAAGAAAGTTTATAGTTGAGTCTTTGATACACACTGTGAAGGGATCTTTTGTTCTCTAGAAAAAAATACTTCCTTATCCTTTGAGTCACCTTGTTTTCATTCCTTTGTTTACTCTTGAAGAGGAAGAATACTTACCTCCCAAAGTGATGTAAAAGGGAAAGCCTGTTTCAGAAATTAGTGTAGCAGTCTCAGTGTCTGTCCCTGCCCATAGAGGTTTGAATGTTGGCAGAGATTCATAAGAATATATTTTAAATCTGAACTTCTTAAGAAATGTCTCCTTTGGACAGGGATTTTTGTTCCTGAGCAGAAAAGAAAAAACAAAACAAAAATATGTACACACATGCAACAGCAAAAAGTGAAACTAGGTAGACAGATACTGTTATTAAATATTGTTAAATGTTGATTATGCAATGGATATAGAGTACTGTATTGGCCCCCTCATATTATGTAGTCTGAAAGATGTGTGTTCAAATCCTGGCATGCACTAGTTCTCTGACCCCCATCTCTCCCCCCCCAGATAAGTCCTGTAACCTCTCATTGTTATTAGGCAACTCTTTAAGATTCCAAATTACATATGAGTTACTGGTCTAATCAGTGAACATAATTTATATAAAGGAAATTTTCTACATAGATAAAAATCTCAGATTCCATACAAAAATAACAGTCAGTGAGGGGCACCTAACATTTTGTTGGGGAGTTTCTGGCTACTAACTATGTAGACCAAGGGTTCTTCATCTGGAATCCATCCCCAAGGGGTTTATATAAGGGCTGTGAAGTTAGATGGGGCAAGTTCTGTTTTATTTCAAAACGTTATTCTGGGAAGGGGATCTGTTTGGCTTCACCGCAATGCCAAAAGAGTCCATGACACACAAAAAAAGATCAAGAATCCCCTAGAGCACCAGCCCTGAAGTCAGGAGCACCAGCCCTGAAGTCAGGAGGACCTGAGTTCAAATTTGGTCTCAGACACTTAACGTTCCCTAGCTGTGTGATCCTGGGCAAGTCATTTAACCTCAATTGCCTCAGCAAAAAGAAAAAAAAAGAATCCCCTAGAAAGATATTTAAAAAGATTGCTGACATTTAATTTTGTGTCCCGTTTTTGTGAAATTAAGGACTAGATTGTACTGAGTTCTAGATTAATTCTACTTCGTAGATAGTAAGTCATGAATAATCAGGAAAAGGTCCTAATTTACTCATTTTAAAATTAGATCCAAAAGAGGAGCCCTCAAAATGCTTCACTCAGTGACCCCACCTTTGAAATAAGCCAGAGTTATGAATACATTCAGATCTTTTTGGATCTTTTGTCACATTTTCTGCTCTTCCTCTTAAGCCTTTCTTGGCACAGAGTTTTTGCTGGGAATATTCTGAGTGCATTTCATACCACAGCTCTTGCTGCTGATCCTGAACCTGTTTTCAGGAGCTTAAAACTAATAGAGTTCTCAGACTCACTGCCAGGATAGTCTGAAGGAGGTTGCCCTATATTCTGGTCAGAGCCACGGGACTGGACGTGTAAGTCTGACCTCTTCCACTGAAGCCATGTGGGAGAAAAAAACAAAGAATTCTAAGTAATTCCAATTCAGAAAATATTCTCAAACAAGATTCTGAAAGTTGGAGTAAGTTTTGTTGTTCTGCTGTCATTTGACTAAATCTTGAGAAAGGATGTCTCAGAACAAGAGTGTCCTACTTTTGTAAATGTAGGAACCCCCCCCCCATAGGAGATCATGACACAGTAGATAAAGAGCTGATTTTCGAGCCTGAGGCTCTGGGTTTACCTGCCTCTGAAACATACTAGATGTGTAACGCTGAGCAGATTGCTTCTCTCTCATTGTATCAGGCAACTGTCTTAAGGCTAGGAATTGCAGAGCAGAAGATACTGAACTGCATTGGAAAAATGAACTCTTCACCCAAGAGTTCCCTATAGCAATGAAATTATATCCACTCCTCATCTTTATCCACAGCATCTAAAACAGGACCTGGCACAGTCATTTAACAAGTGCTTATTGCGTGATTGATAAGATTTTACAAAATGGGGTTGTGCATACCTCAGGTCTCTCTTAGATTTATTCCAGGTGTGGTATGCCTAAAGTCTTAGATATCTTTGTACCAACGTGCCAAATATGGAAGCCCTCTGAGGGCCTGAGCAAAAATAAGAGTATTTGTCTTTCATCCCAGGGTGGAAAGCAAATGAAGGTGTCTACACATAGAACTTTACACACTGTAGCTGCAGAGTGAAAACAATGAGTTTATTTTCTCTTAAGTAAAATGTTTTATATTTAAATATTTTAGGTATTTTTTGAAAAATCCTTTTATTATAATTTAATATTTCTTTAAAATACCACCCATAAAGATAAAAGGCATACGTAACACAGTGTCCTTGAATTGGAGAGTATATTATTGTGGCATATTCCTTGCTGTTGTTTATGTACTCCCATCCATCTGACAACTTCAGACCATCAGTACATTAGTGAGAGTAGATTATATTCTGGAAATTAATTCAGCCCCCCCAGGTGAAGGACCTAAGATAAATGAAATCATAAAAAAGAATGATCATAAATATTAGGCATGTGATATGGCATATTTATACTCTACTATAATCAGCTTAGATATACTCATTAATTACAAGGACATTGCTAAGTTTGGACTAGTGAAACACATTAGTTCTTAAAATAGTATTTTGACTGAAAAGAAATATTATCCTTTGTGAAATACTATCCTATATGAAGGATAGGTTGGTACCAGATATACTAAAGTTTATAGCCCTAACTTAAATATTATGTAGTCATTAGAAATAAACATTATGCAGGCACATTTTAGGTTTTAAGTGTATTCATATACAATCTTATAATTCCATTATAATTGCCTATAAACAGAAAAGAAAGCCTGAATAGAAAAGCTCAAAAGAAAACATGAATTAATCTACTGTTACCATATTTAATTTTTTTCTTTACAGTCTAGAGAGTTGTATTTTAATAATTTAATAATTATAAGAGAAACTAATTTGTTTCAGTAGTAATATAAAACATGGTATCTAATATAGGGAAACATAACATTCTTTAAAAAAATAGAACTATAGATGCTGTTCATTTTCATTCTCAGAAATAATAATCATAGATAGTAAATGAATATACTAATTAATATGGAAGGTTTATTTGTAAAACTTTTTCAGCACATAGACTTTCTAAAATCTCTCTCTCTCCCTCTCTCTCTCTCTCTCCTGTTTCTCTCTGCAATTAAATTTAAGTGACTTGCCAAGTAGTGTCAGATGTCAGAGGCCAGATTTGAACTTAGGTCCTCTTGATTCCAGGGCCTGTGCTCCATCTATTGCACCACCTCATTGGCCCATGGTAAGACTTTAATGTAAGAAAAATGCCTAGTTATTATATGAATCATTTTATAATTTAAATGAGAAATTAATATTGAAAATCACAGATTGTCATAATTTCTCTCTGCTCTGAGAAGTTACAAAAAATATCTCAAACGCATAATTCTCTCTCTATAGTCCCCAGCCAGAGAAAAATTTGATCTGACAAAATATATAACAGTTATATCCTCCCTACCTTCTTTTAGCTTTCTCCACCAAATTTGCTTAATGGCACAAATAGACTAAGAAAAGGAGTGGGGATGAAGGAGACAACTAATTATGTTTTTCTTAAATAAGAGGTAAAATAAACTGAAAGTTAAACTCTGAAGAAATGGAGTTTTAGGGAACAAACATGCTTTCCTGTAAAGAGAGGAAGAAAAGAAATATTGATCTTAACTATTGCAAGTGTTTTAGCAACACAGAAACTCTTTCATGGAGATTGGTGCTGAAGATCTCATGTCTGACACTTTCTCTCTTTGATTCTTTGGGGCAGTCTTCTTACTTTTTAGCTCCTACTAGCAACAACTACTCCTCTGCCTAACTTGCTCTTGGTATCTTTTCACCTCAGATATGGTTTCTTCCTTCCTCCTTCCTAAAGTTGGGAAGGGACAAGATTATTAATCAGTTTGGACCCCTGATAGTCACAGGGTTGGGGCAGCTCCCTAGAACGATCAGATAAGACTCTCAGGGTGATATCTGATCAGCAAATGTCCATTTCCAACATACTTATCTCCTTGGTAATCCCAAGGTGTGCTATACATAATTTCGTTAATTTAGATATTTCCTTCAGTTATGATTCATGCTTGTTCCTATCTCCCCTTAAGCTCCCTGTAGAGCAATGGAACACCATCTAATATACAGAGAGGAATCTTTCCTAGCCAGTGTCACAAGGACCACCACTGGGGCACTTAGACAGTCTAGCTATTATCCTCCCCCTCATTCTTGCCACAATGTGCCCTTCTTCACTTATAATTTCCCTAACTACGTGTCATACTGTTGTTCTTCAAAGTTCATTACTTGTCATATGGTATACACCCTGCTCAATAAGGAGATTTATTACATCATATTTATTATGTCTTAATCCAGATTTTTTTTTGTCCTGACCCCACTGCTAGTACTATGTGTCCACTTACCCAAAACTTATAATTAAATGTATTTTCAAAATGAAAGCATATGCTTTAAGGGGATGTACCTTGAAATCTGAGAGGAAATCGAAAATGTTGTGAATATTGCCATTTTATGCCAGATGTTCTAATCTTGTGTTTGTATAAAAATTTTAATGAGATCATTATAGCACTCTGTACATTAAAATAGCATGAATGTCAAAACTACCTAATAATCTATGGTTGATAGTGAAGACCTTATTCCTGTGGTCAGAAACTCTATAAATTGATGGAAATTTTTTTTTCTTTTTAAATTACTTTCATAAAGCAAGAAGAATGCAGTAGTCATGAAACGGGTCATCACTTCCACCCTAGTGCTGCTGCCTTGCCAATTAACAGTCCTTTTAGCAATTGTGCTCCTGAGGCAAAGCCATTACAGCAAAGGATAGTCAGATTAAGTTCCCAAAGAATTACATTCATTTATTTTTCTTAAGCAGAGTAAGGATCCATTAAAAGGTGCAGTTATTTCAAGTAGAATTCATATCATTAGTTGCTTCAGAAACTAATTATGCATTGTGAGGTGCATAGTATACTTACTTTCTTTTTATTCATGGATTCTTATTCTAATTTCTAGTTCTAATTCTAATTCTAGTTATTCTAAATAACTTATTTTCTTTAAATACTACTACTTTTCTGATAAGAAATCATTGCATTTAATATCCTTCCTTCACAAATGTGTCTTATCCTGTATCAACCTATATCTCACAAGAATTACCCTTACTACTATACCAGGTCTTCTCCAATATCTTTGCCCTTGTTCTGGTCTGATTCCCTTTGGTGCTGCTTAAACGGAGAAAAAGATGTCATTCAGTAGGAAAAAGTAAAGTGACATTCAAAAGACAAAGGATACTGTTGGAAGCCAGAAAATTCTGTGCATTGATTATGACTCTTAAGATTCAAGTATCATTAGAATTCTGAATTTGGTAGTCATTGTCATTTTTTGTGATGTTCCTAAAATGTCTTAAACCTTCCAATTTGTTTTTTGAATATAGTATTCATTATGTATAAAATCAATAAGCCTTCAATTTCTTTCACTTCTTAACCTCGAAGTATATTTTCCCCATCTTCTCCTGTGCCTACTTTTACTTTTAACTGACTGAGAATCAGATGTAGTTGTGCATGTATGCAAGTATACACACAGAAATGTACACTGGTGTATGTTGACTTGATTTAAAGGACTTTTTTTAAGTTCTTGGAATTTTTTTTTTTTTTGCTAAAGTTGTTGGCCATAAGCCACAATTATCTTCATGGTCTATTGACTAATATTTATAGATAAACAAGTGTTTCACAAAATGTTATTCCTTGTTCCCCTTGCATAGATAATGAAACCAACTTTATCAGTATTTCTCACCTCTCTGCATACATCTTTCCATTTAACTTTCCATATTTCTAAGCTCTTCGTGATTTCTGGTTTCGTTTTCAACAGTAATATCAATATAGACATGATTCATTTCCTGTAGTAATGCATCATCTTGATTGGAATTGGACCAGGATCTCACATTTGAAAATACCAACAATGAAATTCATGTTTGAAGATGATCTAAAAACTATGATTCTTGGTACCCCATTCCTTTTTTTAACACCCTTTCACCATTACCATGGAAATGCAAGAGGGACTTCTGTTCTTCAGAAATAAGTCTTCTCTTGTTTTTATTGATTTCCTGGGCTGTAGTAGCCAAAATATTAATTACTTAATGGACAATCTGCTGGTGATTAAATGAGCTTTTCTATATATGGTTAGGCTGATCCTCTGACAACTGATGTTTTATATTATTGAGATCATAATAAAAGCCTTTGTATCTTGTTAGAAGCCACCAGAACATCTCTATTTGCATAGCATTTAAGAATCCAGGGTCACATTCATACCATAGTGTGGCAGGGACTTGGGAATTTAGAAATACATTTCCATATATATGCATATATCCATGCATATATGGATATATGCGTATTGAATTTTATAAATAAAAGGGTGATAGTCTATTATGATGCTATCTAGGTAATAGTGAACTATTGTTTTTTAAGAGCTTTTTAAAATTACTAGTAAGAGAAAGACAAGTCTATCAGAAGTCTTAAGTCATGGATAACAGAGCATTTTTTTTTTTTTTAGAGGAAAGGCCATGCTCTGGAATTAGCTTTTAGATAAAGAGATTCACTTCCAGTTAGAAAAATAGATATCTTGCCTAATGGTTGAGCAAAATACCCCCAAACTTCCCACAAATTTAGAAAAATGTAGATTTTCTTATATTTCCACTGAAGTCAGAAAGACCCCAGTTGAAATCCAGCCTCAATCACCTACTAGCTGTGTGACCTTAAGTAAGTCACTTAACCATCTTTACCTCAGTTTCCTTATCTGTAAAATGCGCTGAAGAAGGAAATAGCAAACCACTTCAGGATCTTTGCCAAAAAAAAAAAAAAAAAAAACCCAGATGGGATCACAAAGAGTTGGACATAACTGAATAACAACAAAAACCTAAACTCTTATACTTTCTGGTTAATTTACCAGTACTTTAAGTAACTCCTTTTTTCTGCCAGATTGATTTATTTTTTCCTTTTTGTCTAGCAATCTATGAGGTTTGAAATGCTCACATTTATCAAGCAAAAGAAATATTCTAGAAGTTCATTATGTCTTCAGAGGTTTTGTCTCTCCCCTGTGATGAATGTGAGCCATTCAGGTTTGACTACCTGTTTTACTGTTTCTTTTTATTTATGATCCATATATTTGGGAAAGCAGAAACTGGCACCATTGTGAGTATTCCCTAATTCCTCACAGATATGCCTCTGCACAAAACACCAAAGTGAATAGAATCTATTATGGCTCAAAGGTCACACATTTTCATCTTGCTCATATTGAGAAATACTTTAGGTAATTATCTGCCTTTTGTATCTCAAAAGAATAGAAGTGAGGGGGAGGGTAGAAGGGACTTGTTTTATTTCCTTAAATTTTCTTCATACGTTTAAAGTAAAACTCTTTTGAAGTTGTAAAGCAGTGGTAGTAATAAAATATAAGGAGCTAAGTAGTCCCATAGGGAGGTTCAGAACCTAGCCTACTTCATTTGTTGGGATATTGATATTTTGGGATACTTTTCCTCCAAGTAGCGTTGAGCAGTTCACAGACATGATATTAGTACAAACTTATCATACTTGTGCATTAGCTTATTTACCTAAAGATTGTATACTCACATCATTTTCTTTCCATAAGTTACATAATCATTTCAGAGGCCTGTTCTGTATCTCCTTTTCTGATTGATGTCTTTCCCATCTAACTCCTGTCTCTCACTCCAAGTAATCAGGCAAGCCTGCTTACATACCACCACCCCTACTTATCTCTCTGTCTTATGATCTAAAAATGGACAAATGTTTATTTGTACTTTCTTAAAAGAATTTTTTCATAAATACAAAAAATAATTTTATGATGCAAACTTGTAATTTTGAATTTTCATCTAATGGATTTATTTATTTAGTAACTTTTCTATTCTTGATAGTATTTTATTTTTCCAAATACATGTAAAGATAGTTTTCAACATTCATTTTTATAACTTATGTATTCTAAATTTTTCTCCTATTCTTTCTTCCTGCCCCTCCCCAAGACAGCGAGCAATCTGATATAGGTTAAATATAGGCAATTCTTTTAAACAAATTTCCATATTTGTCAGGATGTGCAAGAAAAATCATACCAAAAGGGGAAAAACTAAGAGAGAGAAAAAAACAAACATCTGAAAGGTTTCTTAAAGACTCATATACAGGATTCTCAGGAAAAAATATTAAGAAGTATACGTGCGAGAACTAGAATGTAACTTAGAAGTCATGGAGTTCAATTTCTTTGTTTTTTTGACTGAGAAAACTGAGGCCTAGAGAGATTAAGGGATTAATGTCACATAAGACATTAAATAGAAGAGATAGGATTGAAATTCAGATTCTCTAACTCCAAATCCCAAGGCCTTTCTACTGTGACACATGGAAAGTTGTCTTCTCAGAAATAAAGAGGAAATTCGTGTTTTGGAAGACATCTTATCCTCATTTAATTTAATTTAAACAAAACCTAAAAAAAAAAGGCATCATTGTTCATCAGTGTGTAAACTCTTTGAAGGTAGGAATAGTTATCTTTGTATCTTCTACTACCTATGTCTGGCTCATTTTGTTGTTCAATTGTTCAGGCATGTATACAGCTCAGTTCAGTCTTTGTATTCAACTTTTCATGATACCATTGGGGATTTTCTTAGTAAGGATACTGGAGTGATTTGCCATAAGTAGACATTTAATAATGTTTATTAAATCAAATTTAATTATGGGATGAAATCATTAAGTCCTTGTATTTGACAATGGTTATTCTTTAAATTCATGTCATCCACTTTTGCCAATGGAAATTTTCAACTCAGATCTAAACCTGGAAAAGTTGTGATGCTGGGTTCATAGGCAATTCACATTGTCCCTCTTTTGAAGAGCATGCTCCAAGAGCCATGAGTGAGTGGCTATTTACTTCCTTGTAGCTGTGAAGTTATGGGTTCTGTTATGATGGTAACAACTTTCATACTCAACTCCTACTTGATATTAAATAGATTCAAATGTATCATGAAAAGAAGCATTTTAAAAAGAAATCTTTCCTGTAATATTACTATTACTAGTTATGTGACAAGTTACTAACAGGTCATATAAAATTTAAAGTAATGTTTGATGGGTTGTCTAACACAGCTGGAGAATACTGAATGGATATGGGCTGAGACCTGGAACACCTCTGCTGAGATGAGAACTAAGGGCAGGCTCTGTTCTCTCAGGCAGTGACAGGCAGCAGCACCAACAAAACTAGCTACTCTTTCTCCAATTTTCAAGAGTATGTAAAGCTAGGATTATGTATCTGTCACCCCTCAAATATCTGATTGCCCTGGGGCTACAAGCCAAATCCATGGTCTCTCTTAAAGGGGAGAATACTGCTTGTCTTTTATTTGTTATATTAACTTCTTTCTAACAAATGCTAATTAAACAAAAGATCATCATGGCAAACAGTGGGTAAAACTATTTATCCATACAAATAGCAAATAGAAATCAGAGAAGTTATAAAGATTTGAAAACAAAAGAATACAAAAGAGAAAATGATCTCTTCACCTGGGAGCCAGATGAAATCTCAGCTCAAGCTAGGGAAATGAGCATTTTCATCCAAAGAAGAGAAATTCCAAGTCTCTAAAATGCCAGGCAAATCATGAGATGTAATTGTCTAATTTCTCATACATGTCTGCTACTCCAAAAATTTTCCCCTCTGTTCACATGCTTCTTCCCATAAGTGGAACAAGTATCTATTGCTTAGCGCTGCATTCTATCTGCTTCTCTCTGTGCAACCTGCAGCACCAGGTTCTCCCTCTTCTAGCCCTCATGGTTGGAAAGCCAATGAGAATTAGGTGATCACCTAATTTTTGTTAACCATATGTAATAGCTCTTCTTTCTTCTCCCATTTTATTCCCCTTTTATTGGTCTTATTGTCTTTAAAAACTAACTAAATAGTTTTTCTATTCTAGGTGCCTTGGTTTTTTTTGGGGGGGGTTGATTTTTTTTTCAGCAAAATATTGAGTCTTAATTTACATTATACTTATTTCAGGTGTCTTAATTTTATTCTCAGTCATTTGAATCCTAGGTATCTCTTTAATTTATTGACTGTAAACCAGAGAAGACATGGGGGTCCTTTTTCCTGAGGGGAAAAACCGAACAGAAAAAATATCTCTGGGGAAGATATTTGTGGTGACACCCCCAGCTAACATATTGTCATTTCTTAATTGCTCCATCCTTCCCTTTTTTTTTTCTTTTTTCTTTTCTTTTAGTTTTAGTTTTTTAGGTTTTCCAAAAGTATTTTGTTTCTAAATGACTTCTGTCTACTTAGCCCCAGCTTTAGTCTTACTCTTGTATCTAACTAGTCTCCAACATTGAAAGGTATTTTACACTGAGGCTTGGGGAGGAATATTAATGGGTGTGCTCAAGCTGGCAAACATTTAAGGTTTATAGCTATTTTTAAACACACATGTGGTAAATGTATTTGGTAGTGTTTCAGAATTTCTTTGTAGCTATTGAGCTAGGAATACAATTTAGAAACCCTGATTAGATAGCTATTCATACTTCTCTATAGTTTGAATTGTACATGTGAATAAATTGAAGAGGAAATATTCTATGCACTGAGTCATAAGTCATTTTTCTTTAAGTCGTGAAAGGTTCAAAACCACTAATGAGTAATGAATACTCATGCACTTGTGATTTTTGCTACTTTAGCTACTTTAGAATTTGTACTAGTACAAATTCTAGTGGCTCCTTAGATGCCTCTCCCAGTACACATACCACAGATGCTGTCTGGAGCCAAGCTAAGTTGAAGTTTCATTTCAAGAAGATGTATAATAACAAGAAATTATATTTTAGTATAAGAATGGACCTAAAGGTGCCCAAGCAATTAAAATTAACACAGAATAGATTACAAAATCATGAACTGAAGGGAAGGTGAGTTTTTCCACCTCTTTCCCTGTGTTCTTCATATTCCTGAAATGAACTTTAAAAATGGAAATTATTTGAAAATTTTGTACAGCCTGTTTTAGCATTATTTTAGAAGGAAAAAGATATATTTTATCTGACTCAATGGCTACTAATGTCCCATTCAAGGGTAAATCTATGATTCTTTGATCTGATTGTTAAAAGTGCCTGCCTAGTCATACAGACCATGATTACAGCCCATATGCTGATTACCAGCAGTCACAGAGGAAATATAGGTCTCCCTATTTAAGATATGTCCATTGTTCAGAGAGACAAAATTTTTCAGTAATATGCATTAAAAAAGCCAAAATGTTTTTTTATTTTTTTTGTTAAAGATTTTTATTTGCAAAACATATGCATAGGTAATTTTTCAACTTTGACCCTTGCAAAGCTTTCTGTTACAAATTTTTCCCTCCTGCCCCCCACCCCTCCCCTAGATGGCAGGAAGTCTACTACATGTTAATTATTTAAAATATTTGACATATCGAATATGTGTATACATATTTATACAGTTATCTTGCTGTACAGGAAAGGAAAAAAACAAAAAACCTGAGAAGGAAAACATAATGCAAGCAAACATCAATAGAGAGTGAAAATGCTATGTTGTGGTCCAGACTCAGATCCCACAGGCCTCTCCCTGGGTGTATATAATAGTCAAAATGTTTTATCTGGTGATTTTCATCTCTACATTAATTCCAATTAAAAAAAATATTTTAGAATGAATAAAAAGGCTACAGTAAGGTAAGAGGGTAGCTAGATAGCATAGTGGATAGAGTACCAGGCTTGAAGGCAGGAAAACATTATTTCAAAACTGGTCCCAGACACAGTAAGTAGCTGTGGGATCCTGGGCAAGTCACTTCACCCTGTTTATCTCAATTTCTCCACCCATAGCATTCTCTAGAGAAGGAAATGGCAAACCACTCTAGTATCTTTGCCAAGAAAACTCCAAATGGTGTGACAAAGAATCAACAAAAACAAATCATGAAGTAATAGAAGAATATAAAAAAACAGGTTCAGATTAGGTCTCTGATACATATTGGCTATAACATTCAACAAGTCATTTCATGTCCAGAAGATATAAGAATTGTAGTAAAAGAACAGGCCTTAATCTACATAGGTAAAAGCAGTTTATTTTATAATTTTCTTTATTTCTCTATACCATGAAATCCTCACTCAAGACTTCCCCCCCAAAAAAAACCCCGTTATCCTCAAATTCAGCAGTATGAGGTATTTCCTCTTAATGAATGTCAATCAGAATTTTTAAGTTGTTTTTAATATATGTCCGTCCAGCTCTGATCCCTTGTTTGTGGAAAAGACATCAGGTTCTCAAAATTGGGGCCAGAAAAAAGCAATCTCTCACAGATCTTATCAAGTTGAAAAGTCTTCAGGTAATCAGTTAATCAATTAGTACTTATCACTAAAAGGACAAGATGTCAATTTAAACAAAAGGAAAAAAATAGACACTTGAAATTTGGAAACTTAAGTACTCTTACTTCATATTTGATCACTTTTTCTCTATCTTTGTTGCCAACACTCATTAGCATTCTAAATAGAAGACTTTTTTTAATTTTTAAAAAAAAGAAAGAAAAGATTTAGTTCTTATCAGTAAGGACCAAAATTATCAAAAGATTTCTATGCTTAACCCAAAAGAACTTCTTTGTGTTGAGGACTATTTTAGGCACTGAGGGATGGAGGAATTTCATTCATCATCAGTGAAGGGACTGCCCACACCAAAGATTAACAAGTTTATATGTGTCTTGGGACATCTCTCAAGAGTCCAAGGTGCTAGTCATGCAGAATTCATGTTCATTCTTCTCACGTTTATCACACCTTTGCCACATGCATACATTTTCCTTCAGCCTCCAGAATAGTGATTAATAATACTGTGACCACATGCTATGATAATCTATAGCTATGTAGGCCAGAATTTTAGTCTTTGGTACTCAAGGCACACAGAACTGGTCAAGAGAGCTGAAGAAAGCAGAACTAAATTATTAGGCATTAATAAGAGCAAGAGGTGCCCCACAGGAAATCAACTAGTTATTGGAAACATGATCTTTGTTGTGGTTTTGGTATGGAGTTTCAGATTTGTATTATTATGAACTTTTAATTAAAAAAACAAAACTGACATTTCTATGTACAAAACAGTACAGAAAAAAGATTATACACAAAAACTGTGAGTCTCTTAGAACTTACTTTTCTTTTCAAGCATATAATAAATTCAGTATGTAACTTGCAAAGCTATATTCCTTGTATGTTTCCTTCTGGACTTCCTTTTGTTCATTTCTGTGCATTTCATTTCTTTTTTGAATTTAATTTTATTTCAGTTAACAAAGATCCATCTTCTCATCTGCCCACTTCTTCCCCCACAGTTGAAAAAGAAAAAAAAAAGCCTTTTTAAAAATTATTCTTAGTCAAGCAAAGCAAATCCCTACAATGGCCAGGTTCAAAAGAATCTGTGTTTCAACCCGTTTCCTGAGATCATCATCTTTATTTCATGAGTTGGGTAGCATGTTTCTTCTGTGAATTAAAGAAAAAAAAAGTTTCAATATCTCTCTTCGTCCTTTTTCTTTTTTTTTTTTTTGGTAGTTCTTTGTCTATTCCCCACTTTCCCAAAATAAAAATTAAAACATTGTAGTAAATATGCATAGTCAAATCAAATATCCACATCAGCCATGTTCAAAAAGGTATGCATCATTCTGTAACTGGAGTTCATAATTCCTTTGTCAGGAAAAGAGGCTTTTTTTTTTTTTTTTTTTTTTTTGCTGAGGCAATTGGGATTAAGTGACTTGCCCAGGGTCACACAGCTAGGAAGTGTCTGAGACCAGATTTGAACTCAGGTCCTCCTAACTTCAGGGTTGGTGCTCTAACCATTGCGTCACCTAGCTGCCCCAGAAGGCTTTATTTCTTAACACCTAACTTTTGGTTCTAAATGAGTCCCAGTATCTTTGAGGCACGTTAATTGACAAAGGAGGAAAATTATTGATTTTTTTTAAATAATTGTAGATGCTTTGGTAATTTCATAAATTTATAGATGGATTTTTTTTTATTTCTCCATTATTCCCCTACCCATCTCCTGCTTGTAAGCTTCTTTTTCTATGTTGTCTTCTCCCATTAGATTGTAATCTCCTTAAAGGCAAGAATCATCATTCATTTTTTGAATTTGTATTCCTAGAATACAGAAAAGTCTAAAACCTACATTTAGCAAAGTAAAAGTAATGCTAATTACTGTCATTCATACAAATTATTTACCACTTGTGAATAATTCTCTTATAGCACAATAATGTATATGTCATTAGATTAACTGTGGTATATTTGAATATAACTTCCTCCTGTGAATGCTTAATCAACAAAGTTTCTCCACAGAATTGGAGAGTTATAAAGAACCTCAAAGTTTATATAGTGTACCCTTCACTCAAATCACAAGTTCATATTAAAAAATTCTTAAAAGAAGTGCTTATCAATCTCCACTTAGAAACCACAGCTTTATAGACCTCATTATCCTGGGCAGTCTGTTTCCATTGCTAGAAATCTCTACTCACTGGAATGTTGTTTGTTTTTAATTTCCTTGTTAAGACAAAATCTACCTTCATGTACTTTGCACCTGTTAGTCCTGATTTTGGCATCTGGATCCATAATCCCTCTTCCACATGAAAACCTGTCCAAAGACAGCCATTATTCTCCCTAACCCTTCTCTTCTCCAGGCTAGTTATCTCCATCTCCTCCAAGATCTGATCATCCAGATTCACTTTCCCGGCCACACTCAAATTGGCCCTTCTAAAAATGAACTCAGTGCTGAAGAGATGATCTGATGAGGACAGACCGTGACAGGACTGTCACTTCCCTTGTTTTGGATACTGTGTTTCTGTTAACATAGCCCAAGTTGTCATTACCTTTTTTAGCTTCCACATCATGCTGCTGACTCATCATTGAGGTTTTAACAGACTGCAGGCTCAGTACTTACTGTATATGTTGCCCAGGGCAACAGATTGTTGCTCCTGTACATAAAAAGTCTGTCTGGGTACAAATGTGACAAAATTAAAGGGCATATTTCCAAAAATGTATTATAGCCAAATCAAAATAATACTGGAAATGATTCCCTTACCTTAAAGTTCATAGAATTTCTGATCTAACTCTCAAATGGACCTTGGAGTCTAATCCAGCCCTCTTATTCATCAGATGAGGAAACTGAGGTTACAAGACTGGATAGGTAGGTGGCAATAAATGTGAGTGACAGCATCTGAACCCAGATCCTCTGATTCCAGAGTAACTGCTCTTTTAACTATACTAAAATTCCAGCAGGAAAGAATTTTCTGCTCTTTGAGAGCCAACAAACTGTATCTGTTTAATATTCTTTCTGTGATAATTATGCCAAAGGCATATTTTGATTGTAAGTCATCAATAGCAATATCATTAGTAATGCTACTTTATTGATTAGGATATTTCTCTTTACATAGTTATGATGAATTCTTCCAGCACATTTAGACTCTGTTCACACTCAAACATCATTATAATCTCTGCTTCTTCTAATATTACACTTGTTGATTTTTTTTATTTTTTCCAATTACATGTAAAAACAATACTATTAAATATTGGCTTCCAAATTCTCTCACTCTATTCCTCTCCCCAACTTGAAAAGACAATCAATTTTATATAAATTATACATGTGGTCATACAAAACATACTTCCATATTAACCATGTTACAAAGGAAAGCACAAGTCAAAAAAGCCCCAAAAAGTAAAAATTTTAAAACATACTTATATCTCCATTCAGATTCCATCAGTTCTTATTCTGGAAGTACAAAGCATTTTTCATAAGTCCTTAGGAATTGTCTTGGATCATTGTATATAGCTTCTAATAGTATTAATAATGATTTTTTCAGCAATTGGTTTGTCATGAAAAACAGATCATTGTATGTTTTGAAGAAAACAGCTAAAAACAGTATTGTTTAACAGGCTAGAAAAGTCCATGCTAAGAAAGTCCTTTATCTTCAGTAATGATAACAGCTCAAGGATGTTTTTGTACAGCCTTAACAGGGGCACAGTCACCCACTGCTCCCCTCTCAGAACCAACGTGTATATTGTAGTCCCAGTGATTGAGCTAGTCTTCATGCACCTAGCATTCAGGACACCTATGAATACAGACTTAGGATTATTGCCTTTTAATTTCCTGAACCATTCAATGTTAACCTTTGAGGGAAAACAAAACTTTAAAACAAACTGGATAGAATATATAAGATTCCATCTATGCCGTCTCTGTATTTAATTAGCGATTGTTATTGTTTGAATATTTGAAACGCTGAATGTGCTAACATAACATGTGAATGCAGCAGAGGGTATACATTTCCAGGCTGTATAGCTGTTATCCTTCCAATTATTTGCATATTTTAACAAATGTTTTTGACACATAACCACACATGATGATAACAATGTTTGGTTTTCCTGGGACACTTGTTTGTGATTATATAATTTTTAACATTCTCTTGATTCTGGTTTATCATGTTCCATATTCCCAAAGTCCTAAAACCAGATGTTCCAAAAATTGTTCTTCAGTTTTTGTGTTCTAATTTAAGTAGAAAATTTATAATGGATCATTCTACATCATTTCACTGGATTTATTAGGTGTTTATTGTGTGCAAGGCATTGGACTGGAATCTGGATATATGTAGATGATAAATCACAGCAAACCTGTTCTCAAAGTGCTTTTATTCAAATGGGGTCAGGGGGTGAAAGGAAGGAGAGGAGGAAGCATGGAATGTGATGACAACAATAATCAAAGCTAAAATGTGATCATAATAAAGGAGAGACCCAGAACACTGAGAATTTAGAAAGAAAGAGATCACTTAAAGCAGCAGAATCTTCATGGAAAAAGTGACACTTATGTCTTGGGAAGGAACAAAGAGATTTCATGTGGTAGAATTGTGGAACCAGGGCATTCCAGGCATTGGGTGGGTGCTGGAGGAGGGATGAGGGGAAGAGTAAGTAGTCTTCTCAAATTATACAGCTAGACAGAAGAGTGCAGGATGAATAAATAAGTCATGGTCCAGTCTCGCTGAAATATATAATATTTGGAAAGAAATCATGTGAAATCTGAACACTGAATAAAGTGAAAAGGTTTACCATAAATGAATTGTCCAGTCACATTATACTGTTCCTCACAATCATTCAGAAAAATACTGTTGACTTCACCATAAATCACCAGGACAGAACCTAAGGTGACAAACCACCAGTTCTGTGAGGAAGTTATAGTTTCTGTAAGAAAAGAAACTCAGAAATAAAGACAGGAGCACAGGAGCAAAAGATCAATTGCAGTTGTATTATTAACCTTGGGAGGTAGGGGTGGGAAGTGGAATAGATTTAGTGAACAAGGGTAAAAATCACAGGCATTGCAGAACAAAGAACAAAAATTCTTTATATTCTAGTAGATTTCTGACCTCAGTGATGTGGACACTACTCCACAGCCTTCAGAATGATGTTTCTGAGTACAGAGCTAGAAGGGACTTTAGGAAGCATTAAGTCTGACCCTTTTATTTTACATTTTAAGTGACTTGCCCAAGTGCATATACCTTAGTATCTCCTTCAGGATTAGAACTCTATCTTCCAGCCATGAAGTCAGGAGGACCTGAGTTCAAATCCAGCCTCAGACACTTAACACTTCCTGGCTGTGTGACCCTGGGCAAGTCACTTAACCCTAATAGCCTCAGCGGAAAAAAAAAAAAAAAAGAAAAAAAAAAAAAAAAGAACTCTTATCTTCAAAATTCTAGCCTAGAACCTTATTCATTATGCCATCTAGCTTCCTCTCAATTTTCATTATTTCCTTTTGCATAGACTGATTTGATTAGTCTGTGAGATAAATTTGAGCTAAGAGGGTTGATCCTGCCTTATATGGCAGATTAGAGTAGAGAAGAGCTTGGGAAAATCTCATCCAGTTAATAAAATTTTCTTACATAAAGAACATGTCATTATGAATTTATCTAATTATTTAATAGATATGAGTATATAATATATGCAATGTGTTACATATATGTATGTATACTTGTATATAATATTTATATGTGTGTATACTTATAATGTGTGTGTGTGTTTATGTGTGTGTGTAAAAAGAAACAGAGAAAAAGAGAGAATATATATTATGTATATGTAGGACCCCATGATAATGTATTTGAAGTACTATGAAATGAGAAGTATGATTTGTCAAAATCCTTTATATCCTAATTTTATTAAATAGTGTATTATTATAAAGGATGTCATCCCATGAATTATATATATTTTTTCCTTTATTCATTGTCACATGTCCATAACCATTCATTTTACCTTCACCCATAACAGATAAGGTTAAGCAAAAAAAAAGGCCTAATTCTTTTTTTTTTCCAGAAACAAAATAAGAGGATGAAATAATTTAGGAATCATCATGATCTATCCCTAAGTTGGGATAAGGGGCTATACTTTAATAAAAAAAAAAGTCAAATGCTAATGAAAGCAGCATCAAATGGGCTATAAAATCTCATGTTGGCATCTAGGAGTCCTGGAAAGAGGGAGGAAAAGAGAAAGATTTTAAGTCTAACCCCTTGGAAATATAACTTCTAGCTTCTTATCTTGAATTAGTGTATATATGCTAATTCTAGATGTCTAGTAAGTAATTGAAGCATGCTTGAGGACAATTTAATACCTACAATATTGCATATGTGAGATGAGGAAGAGAGAATGTGACTAAAATTTGTTTTTGGTTTTTTTTTTTAGAAAAATACAATTTCTTAAAAAGAGGAAAAAAAAAGAACTGTGGAATGACTTATAGGTACCAATGTAAAAGCAAGAATCTAGAACTAGAATGGAACTTGACAAAGATTAAATAAAAGCCAAAAGATATGGATGATTTGGGTAGGGAGGGAATGAAAGAAACATGGCGAAATCAACTGGTAGTTTGATATGGGTGTTAATATTTGGATTTTAGCATGACTAAAGTTTTAAGAAAAATAGGATCCAGTTTTTGGAAAAGTCAATTCATATAATATTGAGTTTTAGGTACCATTAGTAACCTGATTAGTGTCTGAGATACCATACAGATAGAAATAGATGTCCAGCAGGCAGCTAGAAATTCAGAAAAGAATGTATGCGCTCTTGTGCTCGCTCGCTCTCTCTCTCTCTCTCTCTCTCTCTCTCTCTCTCTCTCTCTCTCTCTCTCTCTCTCTCTTTCTCTCCCTCTCTCTTTCCCCCCTCTGTGTGTGCATGTATGTATATATATATATATGTGTGTGTGTGTGTGTGTGTGTGTGTGTGTGTGTGTGTGTATACATATATCTGCATAGAGTACATCCAAATGGAGGAGGAATAACCATTCAATCACCAATCATCAAAAATTTATTAAGCTCTCAACTATATTTCTGACAGATTCAGCAGGATGCCAACTGAGAAATAATTAAATTTAACAACTAAAAGCAATAAAGTTGCATTCCCAGGGATTTGTTCATTCGGGCATTACTATACCTATAGGAAAAATTTTCAGTTAGTGTGTTTTTTAACATATAATGCCATTTCATAAGGAATTATAACCTGTAACTCTGTGATCCTTTTAGGTCATTTTACTTGAGCATAATAAATTCATCTTCCCATAATGATTGAGGATCTTTCTGAAATTGGGGGAGGGATCTATTCATCCTAAGTTCTTATTACCATAATATTCAGAGGTCACCAATCACTTTTTTTTGCATATAGTAATTTATACAGGGGATTTATTCTTAGTATCTCATCTCTCTTTTTTTACATTTTAATTTCTCATTTTCTAATATTATTTTCTTTAATTTTTAGTTTCAAATTCCCTCCCTCCTACTCCCTTCCATACCCACTGAGAAGGCAAATAATCTGATTATTAATTATATATGTAAAACTATACAAAACTTTTGCATGCTAGTCATATTTTTAAAGCAAGAAAAATAAAGGAAATGAGAAAATTATACTTCTATTTGCATGCCAAATTCATCAGTTCTCTCTCTGATGGTAAATATGATTTTTAATCAACATTTTTTGAATTGTTTTAGTATTATATTGATCAGAATAGTCAAGTCTTTAAAAAAATGCAAAGTTTTTCACTATTGATTATTATAGTATTGCTGTTACTGTGCACAGTGATCTCCCATTTCTTCTAACTTCACCTTGCCTAAGTTTATATGGTTCTTGCCGTGATTTTTTTTTGCTGAAATCATCCCCCTTGTCACTTCTTATAGAACAATGACATTCCATCACAATCATTTGCCACAACTTGTTCAGCCATTTTCTAATTAATGGGTATCTCCTCGATTTATAGTTCTTTGCCATCACAAAAAGAGCTGCCAGAAAGATTTTTGTAGGTCCTTTTTCTTTTTCTTTGATGTCTTTGGGCTACAGACCTAATGTAATATTGCTGGGTCAAAGGTTAGGCATGGTTTTGTAGTTCTTTGGACCTGGTTCCAAATTATTTTCCAGAATGATCAGACTAATTTACTACTACTCTACCAGCATTTCATTAATGTAACTATTTTCTTTCATCCAAACCAGCATTTGTCATTTCTGATAGATGTGAGATAGCATTTCAGAATTGTTTTAAATTACATTTATCTAATTAATAATGATTTAGAGAGTTTTTTCCATGACTATAAATAGCTTTGATTTTTTTCTTTTGAATATTGCCTATTTATATCTTTTTAACCATTTATCAATTGGGGAATGGCTCTTATTTTTATAAACTTAACTCAGTTCAATATTTAGTCTATATTTGAGAAATTAGATCTATATCTTGCTATAATTTTTTTATATCACTGCCTATGGTAGCTTTAGCATGATGCAGTTTCTCTGATTAAGTCTATTCTTGCTTTTGCTTTCTCTGAGATCATGATTGCTACCTCTGTCTTTTTGTTTTAGCTGAGGCATATTAAATTCTACTTCAGTCCTTTATTTTAATTGTGTTTATGTGTGTTTTTATTTCAAGTATATCTCATATACAACATATTGTTGGCTTCTGGCTTCTAATCTATTTTACTCCAATAGAGTAGTAAGCTCACCTTTGTGGGTGAGCTTATCCCATTCACAATTATAATCACTAACTGTGTCTTTCCCTTCATCTTATTTTCTCATTCATATTTAATATCTTTGGCAATGTATATAGATAAATACATGAAAATGCAGTGCCAAAAATTCATTAAGCATTGTGCCCATTCCAAAACAGATTACGAAACTGAATATAGAAACTGTGGCCAGATTGCACATATGGCCTTTATGAAGTAGTAGTAGTAGTAGTAGTAGTAGTAGTAGTAGTAGTAGTAGTAG
>JAJPUD010005193.1:141770-167342 GCA_023553655.1 Myrmecobius fasciatus
AGTAGTAGTAGTAGTAGTAGTAGTAGTAGTAGTAGTAGTAGTAGTAGTAGTAGTAGTAGAATTTTTAAAGTCTTCCTGAAAAAGAAATGTTCAGAATACAATTGCTTTCAACTCAAGAAAGTAATCAGAATTTGTTGATGTGAATAAGTAGAACTCCCACATTGATCATGCTTTATCTCAAATCCCAGGTCTCCTCCTATAAAACCAGGATAATCACACTTGAACTACCTGCCTCGTAGAATTGATGCTGGAAGGAAAATTTTTTGCAAACCTTAAAGCATTATATACCTGTGGATAACTGTTATTGGCAGTTTCTGAGGGGGAAAAGTCAAAGCATTTTTTTCCTTGATGGAACTTGTACTCTCCATATAGGCAGTGGCTCACAATGCCCAGCAATCTTAAGTCTTGCTGCATCAAGCATCCAGCTGGATGAATAGCAGTACATTTGTGTTGCTGATACCCCCATGATCTGACTCAGCCATCAGGATTACATCCAGAATCATGTGTATTAGCTGCTTGATGAATCCTAAGTTTGATTGAGATGAAGCCTGCAGTTATTTGAACTGTTAGTTGGAATTTCAGAGATTCTTTTAAGTCATCTGCTCCCTTTGTTGCCTTCTGTTTTTCTACCCTGTCTCATTATAAGGGGAAATTCTGATGAGCTGTAATTTATAAGATCCATATTTTTAACATTTGAATTCATAGAGAAGCGAGCAACAAATGTTTAGGATACAGTACACTTCACCTAAAAGAAAGTGAATGTGGGTCTGTTCTGAGAAGCACATTTAGTGTCTTGGCATGTGCCACCATGTGAGTTCTAAAATTTTTTTGAACCCAAGATTGTCTGTGGTCTGGGGAACTTCTTTGATCCCTTTAAGTAAACACAGCAGTTTTGCACTTCAGTACTTGGAATAGCTTTCTTGGTCTCTTCCAGATGGGACCAACCACTCTCAAGAAATGAGTTCCAACTGCTTCTCCCAGATTTATATGGCAACTCAAAGAAAATTATCAGTTTTCTGAATAATCAGTAGCATTGTACAGCATACTTCTGTCCCCTTGAACAAATTATTTTAAATATTTCCTGGTGGTGTTTTCAATATTAGCTTGGATTAATATATGTAACCTTCCTTGTACCTTTTATGAATCATCATCAACTTATACAAGATATGTTCTAAAGTGGGTATAAAAGCCCTTTGGTAAATATATTCCTTTCCAACAACTTAGAAAAAATGCATTATATTTCTATGAGGGAGGATAATTGAGTTCAAAAATGCCACAAGAAAACACCTTAAAAGTCTTTGTTTTCTGGTGTGTTGGTGTTAATGTTTGGGGAATTAGGGAAGGGGAGAGCTTGAGGGATGTTTTGAAAATAACCTTGGAATTAATTTTTGTGTACTTTTGTCATGCTCTTGATAAATTTAAGATATTTTAGTGCCTGAATCAGGGGTTGATATTTGGCTTCCATGTTAGGGGAAGTACCAGTGGGGCCATTTCTCAAATAGATGGACTGGCATAAAGTACAGATAGCAGAAGACTTGCCATTTCCATTCTATCTAAAATTTTTACTTAGTTTGTATCTTAAATCCCAAATGGGCAGCCACAGGTGGCCAAGAAATCTTATTCACATTGTTTGGGGCTATATAGAGGGTCTTCTTTAAGATTCGATGGGACTGTTCATATTTTTATAAACAATGAGCACTCATTTTTCTTCAACCGTATATTATCATTTTTAGTAGTTAAATTTAACAAGCTTCTATTTTAAAATAAAGTAAGTGGGTTTAGTGAAATATGTCCAATGCTATTTCTTGTTAGAGAAAATAAAAACATTAATTATTCTTTTCAGGTGTGACTATGAAGTACAGTCTCTTTTTTTTTTTAAACAAACCTACCCACACATATATCTAAATGACTACTGTTTTTCAAATAATTTGTTGTTGGAACCCTTTTGGAATTAACCTTCTAAGAGAGAGAGGAAAGGAGGAAGGGAGAAAGAAAAAAGGGGAAAGAAGGAAGGAGGAAATGAAAGAGAAGAGAAGGGAATGGAATGGAAGGGAAGGGAAAAAGGAAAGAAGAAGAGAGAGGAAGAGGAAGGAGGAATGGCATACTGAGAAAAAACAGTCTCAATAATTGCTGCAGGGAGAAAGTAGTGGGAAGGAAGATATAGACAAAAACATTGAGAATGACTGATGATTCCATAAGCTTAATCTCTCATATCAAAGGAATTTTACCAGCCTTTGAATATGATTGATACATTCAAAGGTACCTTGAGTCTGTTTATTCTAGATAGATGCATTTTTAAAGATGCATTTTTCTTCTTGTCTTTAGTTATCTGAATATAACACAGTGTGGGCCCTAATGACTTTAAACCTTTCCACATGACTTTGAGCCTTGCCCTAGGCAGGGCAAATTTCTGAGTTGCCAGTGTGTATATACAATTTCATTTCACAAGGCCAAATTATGATTGAGAATCAGGGTGGTAAGGAAGCAGAGAACATATCTTTTTTTCATTGAAGTGTGTCACCATTTTATGCTATTAGTAAACCCCATAGTTTCAAAAGAATGAGGGACAGTATTTCTATTCGCTGAAAATCCTAAAACAAATTGGCAAAATAGCACATTACTGTTGTTAATTACTAACTAAAGTTAAGAAGCCCCATTTTAGAGTCCTTTCTACTTCCAAGTCCTTTGATTACCTTCAATCATCATATTTGGTGCTCAAAAGCTTTTGGCTATTTCATAAAAATCATATCTGCAATCAAAAGATGAACATGTCAGTCAACAGCCATTTTTAAGCACCTTCTATGTGCTAGGCGCTGTCAGTGGCCAATCAAAAATGAAAGTTTCTGCCATATTAGGGCTTATATTCTATCACAGAAACCACCATTTACATAAATAAGTAAATAGAAAATATATACAAAGTCAATGCTAGGTAATTTTAAGGAAGATAGACACTGACTATTGTAGCAACTAGTAAAGGCCCAATATTTAAAATGAGCTTTGAAGGAGAGGAAAAAGTCAAGAGAAGTAACATCCCATGCCTAAGGGACAGTCTGCAAATGCCCAGCCAGTAGAGCTAGAATACATGTATAAAGAAGAAGAGGGAAGCCAGTTTGTTTAGATCATAGCGTGCATGAAGAGGGATAACGTGTACTAAATGTAGAAAGAGAAGTCAGATCCATTGTGAATGGCTTTCTTTGCAAAAGAAAAGATTTTTTTTATTTGATCTTAAATATAATAGGAGGCTATGGCAGCTTAATGAGCAGGAGAACTAACATGGTCATACCATGCTTTCAGAATCTCAATTTGGTACATACGTGGAAGACATATTAAAGATAGAAAGAATAATTAGGCAGTGAGAGTGAATGATGAGGGCCAGAACAAGCATATTGGTCATATGAATGGAGAGAAAAGAAGGAATGTAGAAGAGATTGCAAAAGGAGAATCAACAAGAGTCAGCAACTGATTAGATATGTGGAGTGACAGTGAGAAGCCAAGGGTAATTCTAAGATTGTGAAGTTGGGTGACTAAATGGCTGGTCATATTCTTGAAGTTAGGGAAAGGAGTAGATTTTGCTCATCATTTTGCCATCACTGCTGATATTTTTAAAAATGTGCAGCAGGTGCCAAATGTACTTTAAAAAAGAGATATTCCAAAAAAAATTTAAGCAATGACAAATTCACTGTAATGTGTATAATCTCCAATATATGGCTAATTTGAAGAATGATAATAATTTGGATATTTTTAAATAATTCTGTTACTTTTAGAGAAATTTTATTCATTGTTTTCACAGTAAGTAGACCAAAATTATATTTCAACATCAAACTATTCCCATATTTTTTTTTGCTTTGGATGGGGTACAAAGTTTTAGGGGGGAATAAATAAATACAAGATATAACAAACCTCAGAACAATGTCTAAAGATGAAGCAGCCTTGTTATTGTGACCATGGGAGAATTCTTGAAGTGATATCTTTTGTTATTCTGATACAGTAGATAAATAAAATATTTGTTTACCTGATAGATATGAAAGGAGCCACAAGTGTTTAGGAATTAATATTTTGAGTATTTTTTTTTATAGAAATGTTGCCAGGTGTTCCACAAGAGATATATTTTAATCATCAAAAACATTGTTTTGTATATTTAGCGATCTTTGACAATCATTAAAAGGTATATGGAGGGAAGGAGTTAATTTTCACTTTTCTTAAAGCAGATTTCAAAAGCAGACTATTTATGTAGACATCTTATCAACACGGTTAAGTCCACCTACAGAAGAGTGCAGGAAAGCTCAATAAATTACATGTTACCTGTTTACATTATTACAAATTATAAAGTACATTTATTTGAACATAGGAGGAAGAGGCTACATATTCATTTATAAGAACCCAATTTATTTCAAAGACTTCAAATTTTCTCCCTTTGTGCAAATTTTTCATCCTTGTATCAAAGTTTATAAATTAGTGCATAAGTGAAAATAATAACTAGCATATATATAAAACTTTTTAAGATTTGAAAAGCACTCAATAAAACTTTTATCATTTAATCCTCACAACAGCCCTGGAAGGAAGGTGCTTTATTATCTCTATTTTGCAGCAGGAGCTAAGTGATTTGGCCAGGGTCACACAGCCAGTGACTGAATTTCAACTCAAATCTTCCTGAGTAAATGTTGGGAAGTCTTATGAAGAGTTTAGACAGCTGTGAATGCAAGGATCAAAGAGGACTTATAATGGAGTGATAGCTCTGGGAATAAAAAAAAGAGACAAATTGGAGAAATATTATAGAGGTAAATTCCATCAAGCTTGGTGATAAATATGGATTTGAAAAGAAGGAAAAGAGAAAAAAAATGAACAAAGATAATCTCAAGATTGGAGCAAATTGGCAAATTGTGCTACTACAGACTGGGGGAGTTAAGTAAAAAGTAGGAATAGCTTTAGGAATAAAAAGGCAAATTCATTTTGGACATAATGGGTTTGTGATGCTGGTGGGGCATCTTTGGGGAAGTATCTTAGGCACAGTCTGGAAGACATAAAATATGTCAGATTTAGAGATAAATATTTGATCATTATTTGCATAGAAGGTGATAATTGGAGCTATAAAAGTGATAACATCTGTATGGTATAAAGAGAAGAGGATCAGAGAGGCCATTAAGGAATAGCCATATTACAGAAGCAGAAAAAGAGACAGTAAGAGGAGTAGAAGGAGAAACAAGAACATTTGGTTGAAACTACTTTTAAATTGTATGAAAAGTGTCTGCTTTCGTACAGGTTAATTTATTCTTTTATGTTTCTTATTCTTAAGTAATCCCATAGAACAGTTATCTGAGTTGAGAGCACAGCAGTATTATACAGGCAGTGGAAATCCTTTCAGTTTTGTTTCCATCATTTGATTCATTGATTCATTCCAAATTAAATGGAATATGAAATCTGATTTCTCAACTGATAAATATTTGGTCAAGAGATATGAACAGATCTTTCTCAAAGAAAAAAAAAAGCTATCAATACCTATCAAGAGCCATATGAAAAAGTGTTCCAAAACATTAATAATTAAAGAACTACAATTTGAGGAGGCTCTATGTCATATTCATTGGATTGGTAAAGATGACAAAATAGGAGAATAACAAATATTGGAAAGACTTTCGGTAAATAGTCACTTTGATGTGCTGTCAATTGGTTCAACCATTTTGTCCAAATGTTTTGAATCATGCACAAAAAAATCACTAAACTCTGCATGCCTTTGGACCCAGTAATACCACTATTAGGCCTGTACTTTAAAGAGATTAAAGAAAGCTGAAAAGGAAACGTATACAAAAAATATTTACATCAGTTCTTTTTATTATAGCAAAGAACTAAAAACTAAGGGGGTACCAATCAACTGGAGAATGACTGGACAAATTATGTGTATGAATACAATGAAATGTTATTGTTCCATAAGAAATTCTGAAAGGGATGGTTTCAGAGAAACTTTAATAAACTTAGATGAACAGATGCAGAATGAAATGAGCAAAGAACTAGGAAAACCGTTTATCATCATAACAACAATGCAAAAAATAACTTTTAAAGACTTAAGAACTCTGATTGATACAATGGCTATTTATAATTTAAGAATACCAGTGCTGAACTGTTTCCTACTTGCTGACTGAGAGGCGATAGATTCAAAATGCAGAATGATATATACATTTTTGACTATGGACAATGTGGGAATTTATTTTTCTTGATTATATATATTAATTACAAGGTTTTTAAAAATTTTTTTTGTTTTTGTTTTCGGTTGGCCAGAGTAGGAGAGAGAAAAGTAAATACTTGTTAATTAAAAAATAAAACAAAAATTTTAAAATAATGTAAAAGCCGATAATACTAAAAATATCTATTATGTTCTGTGGCCTGAGGAGCAGAGAATAAATTAGAATTTCTTTAAGGTCATTTCCAACTCTATACAATATTTGGGCATTAAGGGAATACTTTTTCCCCCTGACATTGAACTGCCAATATTGAATAAGAGAATATTAATAATGTCTCAATCCTTTGATTTTTTTAGATAACGATCAACAGAGATAGCAATAAAGATGTGAGCTCCCCCAAACATGGAAAAGAGGACCCAGACAATGAACCCCATGTAGGGGGCAATACTTGGGCTGGTGGAACAGGTTGGTATTCACTTCTCTGGGGAGACATTATAATGAGTAGGTTCTATAAATTCTGTATGATCTCTGAAACCTCATGACTATCCAAAGACTGGAATACCTTTTATAGCTCCATATCATAAAAACCAGCCATGTCATTCTTCTTGCCCCCAGGCTCTTTTTAAGTTCTGGCAAAGTGCCAGAAAACCTGTAGAGTTTGTCTGATGCCTAGGTGAAGGAAGAAGGATTGCCTCAGCATGAATTTGATGGCTGTGGCCCATTCCTTCCTCTTAGCTGCCTTGCTCTTCCATTGTTCCTCATCTCAACCATCTTTCTCCTTTCTCTGTGGCAGCTTGTGGTAGCTCCATCTGCTCTGACTCAGAAATACAGCCAGAATGTATGTTTGCTGCCTGATCTCATCATGGCCTATAAGGAATGTGAGAACATCATTCATCTTTCCCCTCTCCTTAGTTCAAGTGAACGCTGCTTCTAGCTTTAGACATCTCTAGAGGCAATGAGTATTTACCTTGGGACAATGTGCTATCTAGCAGGCCTGAGGACATAGGTCTATTTGTAAAATTTCAGCTGTAAAGCTGGAATATTTTTAGAAATGTACTTTAATCTGAAAATTAGTGTCAAATTGACAAGACTTAATCCACATGCAATGCATTGTAGAAGAAAGGGGAACAAATGGAGCTTTCCCAAAATCAAGCTACTTTACCATTCTAGTCATTCTAGCATCTCATCTTATTGAAAGTTGTTCATTTTTAAGGCCTCCAGGTCTACCACCTAAGAGTTGAGGGATGAGCAAATTCCTGTTTTTGTAGAGATTCTCAACTCTTTCATTTCTATTCTATCTTTTTTTCCTTTCATCTTTGTTTTTCTCTTTTATCATTCCTTTCACCAGGAATTTTCAGATTTGACCTCTCTTTTTACCTAAACTTTTTAGTTTCTTTTTTATTGCTGGAGCCTTTCCACTGCTCAGAACTGACTTTTTTTTTTAAACTAATCTCCTGTGTTTTACTATCTTTACTTATGTAGAAATGCCCCCCAAAGGTTTAATTCAATTCAACATGCCTTTATTAAGCCCCTACTTTCTGCCTTCAAAGTGGATATATATAAAAAAAGCAAGAATTCCTGCCTTCAAGGAGTCTGAACTTCAAGAGAGCAAATAATTTGGACATTTGTACTAGCTGTCAAGGGACATGAAGATTTGGGTGTGTCATGCTCTCCACCCAAAACTCTATGAGTCACAGGTCACAAAGAAATCGCTCTTCTCATCTTCCTGCTCCTGCCACTAGGAAATATTGATGTCCCCAGAGCATCCTGTGACCTGCATCTAACCATCAGTCATAGCATCCTCAAAATAGCTGTGGATCACCAGTTCTAGAGATAATCTCAGTCTCATTCATCATCTTATCATATCTATGAATAAATTATTTTTGGAAAGGAAGACATTTTAAGAAAAGAGACTAAAAAGCAGAGAAAACACCTTCATTTACAGAGAGGGGATTATAGCATACTGTGGTCCTTTAAACATTGGATCCCCTCAGGAACTGGGGAAGGTTTATCCTATAGAAAAAAGAACTTAGATTGTATCTGTCTTTAGATATTTGAAGGACTGTCGTGTGAAAGAGGGATCAAATTTGTTTTTCATAGACCTAGAAGGCAAACTGGCATCAAGAGTTAGAAGCTTTACTGAGACAAATCCAGAGCATTCTAACAGAACCTTTATGATGGCCTGCCCTGTGAATAGAGGGTTTGTGTCAATACAAGTCTTCAAGCAGAAGTTAAATGACCATATTGGTTGGATACATTGCCAAAATGAGGCTTATTCAGTAGAAATTGAACTCTGAGATCCTTTCCAATCCTGAGATTCTGTGATTTTTAGTTTCAAAATGTTACATGGGTATGTGAGTGGAAAAAAAGCCTTTTGGACATTTTCCTGAAGATTATAGATTTTATATAATAAGAAAGTGATTATGCAGTTGTGCTTGGAGGAAAATTTTAAAACTGGCAATGCAATAAATATGTTTGTTGTGTGGATTATGATGTAGTTTGAGTCAAGAGATTGAGCTTTGTCATTGGCTGACCTATGAATGAGGCAAACCAGTTAAGACCTCTGTACATGCAGCATGTACATTTCTTATGTTATAATGGAATTTTTGTTTATATTATACATACCCACAAAGTATTATAAAAAGGAATAAGCTAATATCTGGGAAGCATTTTTTGAGCATTTTGATTTTCTTGGTTTTTTTTCCTTTAAATTAATTTGAATTTTATTATACATAGTAAATCTACCTGCACTTGAATAAAATATGTGACCCTGCACAATCATTTAACCTCTCTCAGTCTCAGTTTCTCACCTGTAAAATGAGTATAATAGTAGCATATACTTCAGGATTGTTGTGAGGATCAAATAAGATCAAATGTAAAATATTTTGCAACAAGTAAAGCAGATATTAGCTAGCTATCATTATTGTTAATATAGATATGTGTGACTTATTATGTATTCTGTGAATAAAAGGTATATTTTCTTATTTATGGATTCATGGATCTCTAAAGCCTTTCCAAGAGTCCAAGGCCCATAGATGAAGAACTACAGCTCTAATTGTATCCATTATGTTCAATATATAGTTCTACCTATCATAGGGTAGAGGTAAACCATGAAGCCTGGGAACCAGATTAGAATATAATTGAACAAAATTGAACAAAATAAATAAAAATTCAATACAACATAGAAAATGTTTATTTGTGATTTTCTAAGTCAATATATAACAAGTACCAGGGATCTGTTTATTTATCCACTGGTATAAAGAATACAGAAAATGAAAAGCATTGCCTTCAATAAACTTTCAATATATTGGTGAGATGAGAAATATACAGGTGAAAAGTTAACCAATCACACAAGGCAGCTTGTGAGTACCAAGTGTATAGTATAGAAATTAAATGCTATTGCAATATAAAGAAATATGGATAATTAAGGTGTCACTGACTTTAAAATATAGAATTTGGAGAGATAGAAAAGAGTGAGAAAGATAGTCTTCCAAAAATATAGTTACATTTTACTATATTTTAATTCTATTATTTTTATTAATCCTATTATTATTTATGTTTTAAAAGCATGATAATACACTTTTGAAAGATAACTTTTTGTCTGGGGCAAAAGCAAATTGACCATCCTGATTTCTATGTTTTTTTTTTCTCCAGGAGGCAGAGACACTGCTGGTTTAGGTGGTAAAGGGGGACCATACCGGTTGGATGCAGGCCATAATGTGTACCAGATATCTCAAGCAGAGAAAGATGGCATCCCTGAAGAAGTGAAGAGGGCTGCAAGGGAGATGGGCCAAAAAGCTTTTCAAGAAAGGTTCTTACTCAATCATTCTATATAGTAGAAATGTCCTGTTTTTTCAGTAACACAAGTTAATATTCATTGTTTTGAAGTGCCACGGGGGAATATGGTTATTACCAATTTGCCTGACAAACAATTCCACATAGCACATTGGCAAATAGCTGAAAAGCTCAACCTGTCCTTGGTTTAAGCTAATAGAAAGTGTATAAAGTTACCACTCTTCAATTTGTGTACCCTGTATTTCATCTAATGCTAGGAATTGTCTCTAAGTGTTCTATGAAGTCAAGAAAGATAGAAATATAAGTATAAATTAGAGGATTCAGGAGAAACTTCTGAGAGGACCTGCAGTGGGCTTTGAAGGAAGGGAAAAAGGACATTCCAAGTAAGGAGAAAAGCATGAGGAAAGACCCAGGGGTAGGAATGAATGTTGTCTCGTTGGAAACAGGAAGGAAACTGACTGGACTAAGTGGAGAGTATTCATCTGAGGAGCAGAGATGCACATACAATATGGGCCAGGGGCTAGGATGCCCAGACTCACTCTCTACTTGTACCTTGGTCGAGGGTCAGAAGAAAACAGAAGGAAACTCCCTCTTCCACTGTAGATCTACAATTGCTTTAAAATGTATATTCTCAGAATGATACCTAGAAGTGGCTAGGGTCACACAGCTAGTATAGGTCAGCCCCAAGTCTTCTTTACTCCAAGGCCTGCTCTCTATCTACCATGTCAGTTCTTTTTTCTATCTCATAAGGTTATTTTTTATTATTTAAGTAGAGCACAAGTTAACTTTTCAGCCAAAATGAAAAATGTTAAACAACTTCTCAGGAAATCCTGGAACTGGGTACTTTGCAGGTGGTTTGGGCAGCAGCTTTCCTTATTTGTAGCACACTTAAAGGACTTATGCACGTTCAAAGTGGAACATATTCAAGTAGACAAGAATTAGTAAATTCCTCCCACTCTGGACATCTGGCATCATGTGCTTATACATCCTGTAAATAATATCACAGAACAATAGAGACATACGTGCAGATTCCTCCTGCCTGCCAATCCCTCAGGAAAGGCTGTAGCTCCAGTAACCCTCCCATCAGTCATTAGATAGAACAAGAGAGTCAAGAGGCAAGAATTTTGGCCTTAGCTTTGCCTCTTGTTCATTTTGTAACTAAGTAAGTAATCTAGCCTTTCTATGCCTGAGTTTCCATACATACAAAATAAGAATAGTAATAATTTACCATTGTACTCATTCTAGGGATGTTAAAAGACTAAGTGATATTTTAGAATGAAATGCCTTTGAGAGAAAAGGGGTTATACAGATCCAAGATACTGTTGTTATTAAAATGATGTTTCATTTCTTTATAAATTTAATTCTCAGCTTAGAAAAGGCTGTTTTCTAAATTATTTCAGCAATTTCAACAATTATAAAGAATATTTATCTCTCCTCTCTTTCCCCATTTCTACTAAAGAGTCTGTGTTGATAGGCTTAATGAAATGAAATTCACCAATAATTTTCTGCTTTGGAATTATTGTAGGTATAATAAATAGGAAGATATGCCTAATTTGCTAGAAAGCTGAGTATGCCATGATATACCATGGAACTAATAGAAAATATAGGAAGTATGCTTGTGGAATAGTTTGGGATAGATATGTAAACCCATTCTTTTCCATAAATCAAGGATGAGAAACCTTTTTCTAGCCACTTACCCACAGAAAAAAAATAAAGAGAAAACTGCTTGAATTTTGTTGGGAGCAGGAAGTGTTAATTTAGAGAAATTTTTAGAGAGAAGAAAATGTTTCACTTAGCCTCCCAGTTAATAACATGAAAAAAATCTATTGAATAAAGCAGAGACTGGACAGCCACTTCTCATGGAGTTGTACTAGATGTCTACTGGGTCCCTTTCAAATTTCAGATTTTGTAATTCTGTGAAGTACTCAAATTATTTTGCAATGTCATCACTTTAGATGTTCCCTCTAGTGCTACAGACAGCAATTCCTCCCTGGTTGCCCAGTCCTGTACATCTCTTGTTAATGACTTCCCATATGCTTATCACACAGAGTCCATTCAATATGCAGAATACTTTCCTCCTTTTCTCCTGATATTGTGAAGATATCTGGGCAATACACAAACTATCCTTTCCTTGCCCCTCTCCTTTACCACATGACCAGCCTCTTTTCTTTTGCTAAAATATTTCTTAGATGGCATCCTCTCTTCTGAGTCTCCTCTGTCATTCTTTTATTCTATGTGGCATCCTGCCAAAAGAAAAAGAAAAAACACAGATGCTTTTCTAGTTCCCTCTGAACAACAATACTTTTTAATTCTTCAGAGGCTAAAATCCTATGACATCAGCAGAATAGTTTTATTAAAAAACGGAGCATTTGATTCAAAGAGAAATTTGAGGTGTTTAAAAGATACCTCCCTTTTCCTGAAGACAATTTACTGTACTGTTTTATTCTGGTCTCAATTCATTGTCCATTTACAGTCTAACAATCAACTAACAAGTATCAACTGTCAGTCAGCAGTCAATAAACATTCATTAAGTTGCTAATTATATGCCAAGCACTGTGCTAACCACTGGGGATATAGAAAAATGAAAAAATATTGTCCCTACCATGAACCACATGCTAATAGGAGAGGCTGCATATAAACCTCTATATACATACAGCATGTATACAATATAAATGGGACTAAAAACATACTGACAGTTGAAGGTCAGGTGAAAAGAGGGGAAAGGGAGCAAAGGAAACCAGGAAAGACCTCCTGACGAAAATGAGATCTGAGCTGTCTTGAAAAAAGCCCAGGATTCAACAAGAGTAGATGAGGAAGTAAAGAACTTTTAAACAAAAACTTTTAAAAAGCATGGGGGACATCCAGTAAGAAAAAGAATGCAGTTAAGAGATGAAGTATCTTGTGCAAGGAACAGCAAGAAGACAGATTGTTAATTCATAGAGAATATGGAGAAGAATAAAGTATAAAAAGACTAAAAAGAGGAAGGATCCAGATTATGAAGAGCTTTAAGTCCCATATAGAAAATCCTTTATTTGATCCTTAAAGTAAGAGGGAACTATTAGGGTTTGTTCAGTAAGGAGATTGACATGGTCATGCATTTTAGAAGAGTCATTTTGGTAACTGAGTGATGGATGGATTGAAGGGAGACAAAATTTGAGGCAGGAAAACTAACTAGCAGACTATTACGTAGTCTGTGCATAAAGTGATGAGAGTTTGAACCAGATTAATGGTTGTGTTAGTAGTGAGACACATGAAAAAAGTTGTGAAGGTATAAATGACAACAATACTTTACTGCATGTTCAATAGATTGATTGACTGTAAGAGAAGAATCAAAAATGACCTCAAGGTTTTGAGCCTGGGTCACTGGAAGAATAATGTGGTACTCTTAACATTATGAGGAATCTGGAAAGAAAAGAAGGTTTTAGGGAAAAGATGTTAAATTCTGTTTAAACATATTGAGTTTTTTATATATATGTATGTATTTATTTGTGTGTGTGTGTGTGTGTGTGTGTGTGTGTGTGTGTGTGTGTGTGTGTGTGTGTGTGGTATAGCCAGTGTGAGATGTCCAAAAGACAATGAGTGACATGAGACTAGAGCTCAGTCAGAAAAGAGGCTATAAATCATTCTGAGAATCATCTGCATAGAAGTGATAATTGAATCCATAGCTATTGATAAGCTCACCAAATGAGACATTAGAGAAGAAAGACCTAACAAAAGAGACTGAGAAGATGCAGTTATATACAGGTTGGAGGAAAACCTAGTGTCTGGGAGAAAAAGGTGATTAAATATGTCAGAGTCTGAAAAGAGGAAAAAAGGAAAAGGATTGTAAAATGTCCATTGAGTTAGTCAATGAAGAGATCGTGATAACTTTAGAGAGAGCCGCATCAATGGTATGTATGATAAGATCAGAAACCAAATGGCAGAGTTTGGAATCAAGTTAGAAGAGAAGTAGAGGCATCAAGTACAGATGGCTTTCACAAGAAATTTAGCCAGGACCAAGAAGAGAAATATAGAAGAATAACTAGAAGATGTAGGAGCTCACTAGCTCCTAGGTTTTTTAAGGGTGGGAGATATATAAAGTTATTCTAGCCATCAGGGAAGGGACTAGTGAACTGGGAGATACTGAAAGTTAGAGAGTGGTGATGATGATAGAAGGGATAATTAACTGGAGAAGATAAGATAGGATGGGATCAAGAGCACGCATAGAGGAATTTGCTTTGACAAGTAAGTATTCACGAGAGTCTGAGATGAAGGGGTAGAGAGGAAGGGAAAACTTTTAAGTGTGAGAAAATAATTTTTGTTTGTTTTTTCTTTATTTCAATCATGTCTAATTTTTTATGACCCTATTTAGGATTTTCTTGGCAAAGATACTGAAGTGGCTTGCCATTTTCTTCTCCAATCCATTACAGAATAGGAAATTGAGACAAACAGGGTTAAATTGCCTAGGGTCATATAGCTAGTAAGTGTCTGAGGCCAGATGTTAATTCAGGTCTTCCTGACTGCAGACCCTAATGCTCTATCTACACCACCATCTAGTTTCTCTTTTATCTTCAACACTACCTATGTTCTCCCCCTTCCTTCAACTCCCATGAGATCAGAAGAGAATACAAGGAAAATGCACTTAGTTTTTTTAGTGGAATGTGAGGTGAGTTCCTCATCTGAAAGGATAGGGCTAAGGGATGCAAGGGCAACTTGAAGAGGAATGAAAAGGTTTAGAATATTCTCTGCAGTGAGTGGAAGAGCAAATAGATTAGGGCTGTGTAAAAGAACTGTCTTATTGCAGTGAGCCTGTTGAGATAATGTAACATGTATTTGCAGTGGACTTGGTTAGAATGTTTTGTGATTTTTTTTTTCGAGCTTCATTCAGTAACATGTGAATAGGAGCAAAGGCAATAGATGGTTTTCCACTGTTGAAGTTTAATCAGCAGTAGGAGAAGGAATCAAAGGATTCAAGTATAGAAAATAGTGTAGAGTCAGATTGCTTCCCCAAGGAATCAGAAAAGGGAAAGGAAGGAAATGCAAACACTGGAGGAGTGTGATGGCCTGAGCAAGAACTGAGTTAGAGGGACTAGATGTCACCATGAAGATAGAAAACAGAGTCAGATATAGTGAAGCAAAGAGAAAGATGGAATGATGAAAGGTTTGAATCTGATTAAAGAATTTCAGAGTGAACATAAAAGTGGAACATTTGTAAATGATGGAAAAAATAACAAGAGTTTAACCATCTGCTAGGGATCATCAGAGGGAATCCAGATCTCAGTAAGAGCCAGAATTATTTTGAGTGGTTTGATTTAAACAGAAATTCTTCTCAACATACAGTGTTGATGAGGAACTTAATTAAGCAAAGAAACCACCATGAAAATAATTGTAGTTCATTAAGTGGGGAGTGACTAAACAAATTATGGCACATAAATGTAATGAAATATTGCTGTCCTATGAAAAATTACAAACATGATGACTGCAGAGACGTATGGAAAGATTCACATGAATTGATGCAAAGTGAAGTAAAGAGGACCAAGAAAACAGTCAACACAGTGTCACAGTGGAAAGAATGACCAGCAGAAAATAATCTAAATGAATGTTACAAAATTACAAAGAATATGCATGGACCCAAAGAAGAGGCATTAAAAAGACACCTCCCACTATTCCTTTGTGGAAGTAGAAGGTCCATAGGTGTGGAACATTGCATATGTTTTCAAATTTCAGGGAGTCTATTGATTAATTTTGCTGCTTATTTTTTCTCCTTTTTAGTTTAAAAAATATTCTTTGTTATATGAAATGGTTTTTTTGGATAGGACATGGAAAAACATAAGGGGAAACTTGGATGATGTGAAAGCCAGTTATCAATGAAAATTTATTTTTTTTAAATTTTCAGTTTATGCACCAAAACTAATTGCAGAAGATAAGGAAATAGAAAAAATCTGTGATGACTTTGGAAAAATTCTCCAAATAAAGCAACATATTTAATCCTTAATGACTTTACTGGAAAGATAGGCCCAGAGGAGAATGGGAAAAAAATATGTTGGAAAATGTAGTTATAAATCAAAAAAATGAAAGAGACCAAAGACCTATACTTAGAAACTTTGTGCTGTATAACATGGAATCCATAGGCATTAGATATACCAAGCTCTGTTCAGTATCATAAAGTGAAATTAACTATATCTGAACAGGAAATAAATGATTACAGCCATAGTTGTCATTTCAGAAGCAGCTGTGTGTGTGCAAAGAATCTACTAGTTAGAGAAAAGTAAATGCCAAATTAGAAGGAATGAGTTGATACACTACAAGTGATTATGGACACTTCAATCCAACCTGTTCAAAATGTTGACGCTTTATCTTTTTGCCAAAAAGCAGTGACATAGATGACAAGTGCAGCAACTGTTTAGACTACCAACTAATTTGAAAAACTTAATATAAAAAGAAATTAAAATATGATGAACATCACTTCACAAAAATTGATCAAGCAAAAATATGCTTTGTGTTAAGATCCAACTAAGTAAAATCATCTTGCTCACCTTTAGATGAAATCAGAAAAAGAAACAGCTCCCTTGGCATTGTTGTTGGGTTTTTTTTTTAACCTTTTCTTATCAGCAACAGTGTTAGATCCACCACCTTTGTCTTTTGCTACCTCAGACTTTGTTGAAGTGGCAGGCAGCAATAGCATTTAAGAATATGGAATCAAGAAGAACTCGGCCTGAGCAAATTCATACAGAAGAAATCCATGCTGGAAGCCACATGCTTTTAAAGGTACTCAAGAATTTATTTTCAAGACATCTCAAAGAATGGATGGAATTACAAGAGTATAGAAAAGATCACAGACCAAATCATTCTCCCCCCCAAAAAAATATTTTCTTACCTCTAATATGTGTCCTTTTTCATATTAATAATAAAATTTTTTACAGTCTACACATGCATCAGAGGAAATCTTGCTCAAAACAAAAGGAAGAAAACAGTTACTCTTTCTCAGGTCTGTTGACAAGCCATCACAAAGCACCTACTATGTGGTAGGCACTGTTAGATCTGGGTGCATTTCCAGAAGGGGACTACTTCTTATCTGTCATTTACTCATTAAGAAGAATAGAAAGCATAAAAGCCCACTATCATTTTTATAAAAATATTTTATAACATCTTAAAATGTTTTCCTCAAACAATCATTCCTCCCATGTATGTGTTAAAATTATACAAAATTATATGACAGATGCTACCAAGAAAATAACTTTTTTCAAAGATCCTCTGGGTATTAACATCAAGCAGCCCCAGGATGTTACAAAGCCTCTTCAGTGAAATAGAGTTATTCAAAAGAAAACAGTCTAACCATGATTCTAGAAAAATAAAACAGATGGAAAACACATATTGCTTCAACATACAGCCCAGTGGTCAGGAAGTCTATTGAAATTGTGTGTGTGTGTGTGTGTGTGTGTGTACCCGCATACACATACACTATAAATAAACGTTATATCTACACTCATGTGTACACATACACATTTATGCATACAACTTCGTGTATGCTTATTTATATATATATATATATGTATGTATACATATATATATACACACACACACATACACACACATATACTCACTTTGAGGGACTAGATTGGTAGTTTTATTGTAAAGGAAACTCCTGGATGAGGAAATGCCTTCTACAATTCAAGTTGGCACTTACTCTCTACCTTACAGTCTTAGAAAGCTAGCTTCCTGGGACTTTGAGAGGTTAAGTGACTTGCTTGTCTCATAGCCAATATGTGTCACAGATGGAACTTGTCCCTAGGTTTCCTGATTTCAAGATTCTATCTACTATACCACACAGCTTCATGGAAACCTTGTATTCTTGATCAAAATAGGAAGGAAACTGTCAAGATTTCACAACAAACATTTGGCAACAAACATTTATTATTAATCAACTTTATGCCAGAGACTATATTAGATGCTAGGAGATAGATAGGTAGGTAGGTAGGTAGATAAAAGAGAGATAAGAAAAATGAACATATGACGTAGTAGATAGAAAAAACTTGAACTAACATATAGACCCAAACTGAATAAAAATAAAAGATTGTGCTAGATTTCACTTAGGAAATTCACAGTATTTTTGATGGACCCAAAATGTAAGTTGCCATGATAGGCTATCTCTTTAATGCAAGTTTTTCTCTTCAAAAGTGTGATGTGGCAACAAACCATAGAATCTAGAAAAAAATTAAGATTATACCCAGCCCAGAGCCCAATGTCAGGATTTATGGTAGTTGTATTTGGGTTATAATGTCACCAATAATTACTTGAATGCAAGAAATCACATGAGACTTTTAAGAACATGTATGACCAAGAAAAATGTTCTGGATATATAACAGGAATGAGAGACATTGAATGGAAAGCCCATCTGTTATATTTTTATCTCCATTTTTTTTAACTTAAGGAAAGGTTCTAACACTTTGAATGAATCCTTTATGGAGAAATTACAAAAGAACAAAGATGAGAATCCCACAAAATGTGAATGAATGGTGAGAATAGTGAATGAATTGGTACCAGTCTCTACCATCTAGCTTCCTCTGAAGACTCTTAAGGTAGCAAAATACATTTACAAGTATTTTGCTTTATGGATTGGATAATATTGACATTGGAAAACTTCAAATCTAGTGACTAAAAAGTTATTTTTCCCTATTGTGCTTCTCTCATAATTTCCTGCACCTTGTATGTGACTTTTTTTTTTCTCAAAGCAGACATGCCTGGGTATATTGTTTCCAGATTTGTTTCATAATTGAAGGAGCACATGGCTTGTTTTCTATGTATTATGCTCACATTCATAACCTAGGCCTATAATCACAGAATTCTATGGTCTCTATAAAAAGATATCTGTGAATGGGATCCAACCTTACCACTTACTCCCTAAACCTCAAAATATGGTGAAGTAGATAAAATCCTGTTTCTAGTTTACCAGTGTAAGTTAAGATATCCCTCCTTAGGAAAAGAACACTGGGGCAGCTAGGTGGCACAGTGGATAGAGCACCAGCCCTGAAGTCAGGAAGACCTGAGAACAAATCTGGTCTCAGACACTTAACACTTCCTAGTGTGTGACCCTGGGCAAGTCACTTAACCCCAATTGCCTCAGCAAAAAATTAAAAAAAAAAAAAAAAACCACATAACTTCCCTAGCCACAAAAGTAACAAGTAGCAGGCTGCCCATTATATGCATTAGTACAGAAAACATCTAGCTTGATACTTTAAGCAAATCTGTTAATCTCATGGAGGACCACAAGGATACTGAGGAGACCTCCAGATAGAATTATAAAAGATGTCACCGAGATGTAAAACCTATAGTGAATCTAACCTCATGCTGGTACCACATTTTTCCTGCAACATTGAAACCATTTCACTTAAGACAGTAAATCTGATCAAGTAATATGATAACAGGTCTAGAAATCTACCATAAACACAGACAGTAGTGGAAGATCACAGATCTGGAGCCTGCAGGACATTAGAATTCATCCAGTCCAACTCCCATATTTGACAGAGCTGTAAAGTAAGCCACATAAAAAGTTACTTGCCCAAGGTCATATAGTGGCAGAGCCAGGATCTGAATCACAGGACCTCCAAACCCAAAGCTAGTGAGTACTCTTTCCACCATCCCACACTGTGATTCCTAGTTCTTTACAAAGCTTAGACAAATTTTTGGTGAAAGTAGTAAAATAGCCAACATAGAAACCAAATTTTTTCATGCTGAATTCCAGTTCTAGTACCACATGATAAAAACTATACTTTGGACAGAAATTTAAAAATAGACTGAGAGTTGTGCTTCCAATAATATTTGACCAATTTAGAGGATCAGAAACTTTCTATACACATTCTGAGAGTAATTGTTGTTTCTTGACCTAATACCATTGTTATTTAGTCATTTATAGTCATAGAAATCTTATTAAAATTATCAGTTACAATAAATGAAAGAGATGCAGAGAGAAAAATCCAGAGAAGGGTCTATGTATATCAGATTCTTCTATTTAGAAGTGAGATAGTAATTTTAAAATAGCTTTGAGTCTTTTTTAAGTTGTGATAGAACTGGATGAAACCAATAACTAACATCCATGAATTTATTAGACTTTACAGTTTTTTTTCGGTCATAATAAGATAGAGGTGATTACTTTGGTGCTGACAGTATATTGGGCACTTGTATTTTAAGATTTACCAATATCCTTATCATAAATTGGCTGCTCAGTAATCATAATATGCCATGCATTTTTTAAGTCTTGGAAGAAGTTGACATGCTAGTTCACTAGATATTAAAATTGATTTCATATTCAACATACCTTTTAAGTTTTCTCTGTCCTTTGAAGCTATTAGATAGAAATTGTTCTCTTCTTTTCTCCTCTTACTTCCCCTCCCCTGAGTTTAACAGGGTTTTTAGAAAGTTTATTTTATGCAGCCTAGCAAGATTTTGTTAGATATAGACAATTTATGTCATAAGGTTTATATTGCTTTATTTTCCCTTCTCTCACTTCAGATTAAAAGAGATTAATATGAGTGAATATGATGCAGCCACTTATGAAAAGTTTTCAACTGCTGTCCAGCGACAAGTGCACTCCCTCCGCATCATCTTGGATAATTTGCAGGTAATCCTCATTATTTATTACAATCAGATAACCTGGAAGCAATGCTTAAAATAATAGGGAAAGCCACTTAAAACCTTATTTGCTATTAAAGAAAATTAATCAATACTATCTTCCATTTAGATAATACTTCAGTGTTATTCATATGACCATTCAAAGTGAGAAGTGAAAGAAAACAGTAAATTCAATTTATCTTTCCTGCTGTCCTGATGGTAAGGATTTGGCAAGGCAGCATGACTGGAAACTGCTTTGATTTTCCCCAAATATAAAGTTAGAAATCATAGTGGTACTAAAAGACTCATGAACATCCCATTTTTGCTAGAAATGCATAGACATCATTATGTCATGAATGAAGTTATGGTTTTGGTTTCCACTTATGTTTAAATGCACCTTTATTTGACTGACTTTTTGCATAGTTCTCAAGAAAGGAGGAGCTGATTCTCTGATATGTGTCTCTCTTCAATTTCCCTCTGTGACCTGATCCTTTTTAAAGGGTGACAGATTATTTATTCCAGTTTCAGAAGATAAGAAAGGAAAACTCAGGAACTGACCTGAATAAAGTCAGTCAGTTTTGCCTTTCGTCACAGTCATTAGAAAGCAAAATTGAAAGTTGAAATTACTTGTTAAGAAATCTGTTATCTGAGGGTTTAATTTTTCTATTACATCTCTTTCTGCATTTAGCATGGATAATTGAGAGTTGAGTGGCCAATTAGATGGAAGGATGAGTTTAGTGTCTGTCAGGAAGATCTAGGTTCATGTCTCACACACCAGCAATGTGAGCATTAGATAATTCATACAACCTCTCAGTACTGCCAGTCAGAGTCGGTCTATAAGTTACAGATGGGTTGCTAATCTGTCTGCACCAGAGGAGGGAATTTATACACCAAAACACCAAAATTTTGCTATTCTAATAAAATCAGGTCAGATTCTCCCTCCAAAAAAAAAAAAAAAAGAAAGAAAGAAAGAAAGAAAGACAAAGTATTCTTTTAGAGTAAAAATGTACAAATTTAAATAAATTACAAACATAACGATACTACATGGAAAGTTATCAATTGATTTATTTCAAAAGATATAAATTGTACCAAAATATTAGAAAAGAAAAATCTCATATATATTTATAGCAGCATTTTTTTTGTTCTAGCAAAAATCTGGAACTAAAGTGAATGCCCATCAACTGGGAAGTGTTTCAACAACATATGGTACATGAATGTAATGCAATCTTATTTTGCCATAAGGAGCAATGAATATGATGAAAACAGAGAAGTAAGGGAAAATTGACACAAAGTAAAGCAATCAGAACCAAGAGAACAATGCACACAGTTGACTAAAACAAAGTAAAAACATTGTAAAGAAAACATGATAATCATTAAACATTTATTAAGTGCCTACTACAAACCAGGTATTGTTTTAAGCATTTGTCTTCTAAGAAAAGATGTGAAAAGGCTTTTCCTTCTCTTCTTTACAGAGGAAGGGTATCATGAATATGGAACACTGACTATAAAGTCAGGGTTTTTTCAATGTGTTCTTTAGTTGGAATAGTTGGTTTTTTTCTCCTCTTTTTTTTTTCATTCTAACAGATAAGGAAAAGGTTAAATACACTGAAAAATGAATTTGATATAAAAACAAAAGATATGAATAAAAATTCATTTTTATTTTCTTTTAAAAATGTTTTATCATTGTCTTTTGTTTTTGCATCATTTTAGTTTTGCCCAATATACTTCTTCTCCTTCTTCCTGGGGAGCCATCCTATATAATAAATACTATTTTACAAATTTTTTAAAAACTCATGAAAGACTAGATAAATTGTTCCACTTCTCCTGAGGGAAAAAGAATTATTTGTATAATTAAAAGTGACTGAGATTAACTTTGAAGTATCTTTATTTTAAAGAAAAGGAAAGGTTCAGAAAAAAACTAATTGACTTGCCCATGGTTACAAAGCTTGTGACTTTCAGAGGTAGGATGCTTTTAATTCTTTTTTTTCCCACACTTTGTCCTCCTGCTAGTTTCCTTTTCTGAAACACCAAGAGGCCAAGTGTCCTCATACCACCCACAGCCTCCACTTTTACACCTCCTCAGGCAGCACTTACCTCCCAAAATGTTCCTTCCCTAGTGGAGAACTCTCATTACCTCTGTGCAGCTGATCATTATTAGATAGGGGAAGGGGAATAGCTGATTGAAATAATTCCCACAGTGGCACAAATCTATAATACTCTCAAAGACACTGACATTTTTTAAAAGAACAGGTTTGTTTTAAATGTAAGCAATATCCCACAAGACTTAGGTAGGGAGAGGGGGGAATCTGGAAAAAAATATCCAGATCACTTGTAAATTGTGGGTTCATTGTATAAGATTCATTTGAGGGGTGAGAAGGAGGACCATAACTAAGAAAGCGTGACTGGGGGGATGCTTGCTAAAGGAGTTCAGAGTCCATGTAGTCAATGTTGTTTAGAATGGCTGTGAGAGAGACAGCATGGACACAGTAGTGCTTCACTGAAGGTTGGATCTCAATGATAAGAAAAAGAATCTTAGCCAACTGAACAGAAAATTAGAGTTGGCAGTGAATATGTTTGGGGAACAAGGATGAGAGCAGCCTGACAGGAGGGACTCTGTCGATGAGTTGTGGGTAATAAAGTGAAACAGTTAGAAGTTGCTCAGGCATGAAATGATGAAGATTTAACAAAGGGTGATGGCCTTTGTGATTTCAATGAAAGGATAATTATGCATAATGAGCTTTGAAGGAAGACTCAGGAGAACTTACTAAGTGGTTAAGAAAAGAAACCCTCAGTAATTGAGGGAATAGAATTACCATTGAAAATGCCAAAGGAGTTGATAGGGGGAACTAACTTGTGAGTAAGGTGATCCTTTTTTTTAATTATCTTGAGTTTGAGGTAACTGCAGATATCCAAAGAGAGATGTCTCTTTAAGATATGGGACTGGATATGGAGGCCAATGATATGAGAATTGAACATTTTAAAATAATAAGCAAGATGGGTTAGTCAAGCCAGGAAACAGGATCAGTTTACTAAAAGGAAGAAAGACAGCAAAGAATATAGAAGACTAGTAGGAGTTATATTGGGAAAAAAAGAGAAGAATTAAATGAGGGAGAATTTCAAGAAAAAAATGGTGTAATCTTATGTAAAAAAACAGAAGACCTCATGGTTACAAGTGGCAGTATCTTCACTATTACCAAATGAAAAAAAAGCACTGCAGAAAAGAAAGATAGGTTTGAGAAATAAATACTAGTTAAAAATATGGCATCTGAAAACAGAATTTGGCTTTTAGAATTTGGCTTAAAATAAAGAAGTGACAGACTTGTAGCCAAAGAACTGAAAAAAGGAGTGGGGAAAATATGTTTACCTAAATTCATGCAAATCTAATTAGAAGGTCTTTAAATTGAAAAGGAAAGGGGAGAGAGAGAAAACTGTCTGTGTATGTCTACTAAAGAGTAGCTAAAATGTAGAAAAAGATCTGGGAGCAGAATCACCCAGAAATGCCCAGTATCCAAAACCTAAGAAAGAACTAGCAATAAAGCCCATGCACTCAGATGTCTGCATGCCAATGTACATAATATGGACAAGAAGCAAAGCAAAAAGAACTAGACATTCTAATACAGGGAGACAAATCTGACCTGTCAGGTAGCCCTGAGACTTGGTAGAACTGTGACCTCTGAAAAAGTATAGGATATGGAAATAAGGAGATGGAGTGGTTTCCTATATTTAATTAAGTAGTTATGAGAAGGAAACCAGCAATTGGAAAAGCAACATTTTCTTCAATATTTACTTAAAATTATCCCCAATAGACTGGAAACCAGCATGGGGGAAATAATGTGAAAAGTAGTCATTAGCAGTTTAATGTCAGCCTGACCTGGAGAGAGGGTGCTAGAGGAATGCTGTGATGGTTAACATTTTTAGCTATAGCTTAGTTAAAGGCATCTATGGAATGCTTTTCAAATTTGCAGATGATCCAAAGGAAAAGGAAGTTTTCCTACCATGTTAGGTGACAGAGTCAGTATTTACAGAGATCTGTTCAGAAGCTAGACATTTATCTACAGGAGGCCTATCAGGATAATGCAAATTCTCAAGGTCAGGCAGTGGTACCATGGTCTGCCATTATTGATATTAATAATGTCTAGCACTTTAAGGTTTACATTTATCATACTTGGCAAATATTATCTTCTTTTATCCTTACAATGACTCTGAAAAGTAAGGGCTTTTCCCCCAAACACAGATGAGGAAACTGGAGCAGAGAAATCAAGTGACCTGCCCAAGGTCACCCAGATGAGAAATATCAGAGGTTAAACTTGAGCCCAGGCCATCCTTCCAGGACCAACCCTCTGTCCACAATGCTACCCAGCCTCCTCACTGAAGAGACTGAGGATGTTTTACCTAGAGAGGAGAAATGGTATTGGGGTCTGAGACTCATCTTCATGTTTTTGAAGGACTGTCATGTAAAATAGGAATTTAACTTTTTCTGATTGGACTTAGAAGACAAAAATAGAAGTAATAGGTATAGATTACAAAGAAGCAGGCTTCAATTTTATGTAAGAAAATACTTCAGCATCATTAAATATATTCCCAAGTGAGATGGGCTCCATTAGAAGGCTGCTTGTGTCCCTTCTCTGGAGGTCTTCAAGCAGATGCTGAACAACCACTTCGGGGGTATCATGGAAGGACTAAAAGCTCCCCTTGTTAATGGAATAACTAGTTAGCTGTACTGCAAGAGTTAATTTGGAGCCTTGGCCCATACTATATATTGCAATAGATTCCAGATGTGCAAAAGAGTTTAACATTTTATTTTTTTTAATTTATTTTTTTATTAAAGCTTTTTTATTTGTATAACATATGTATGGATAGTTCCCCAGCATTGATCTTTACAAAGCTCTCCATTACAACTTTTACCCCCAGTCCCCTCCCCTCCCCTAGATGGCAGGAAGTCCACTACATGTTAATAATGTAATAATAGTTGACAAGTTGTGCAAGAAAAATCCTATCTACAAGAAAGAAAAAAAAA
>JAJPUD010005194.1:0-15977 GCA_023553655.1 Myrmecobius fasciatus
AAAAGAAGGAAATAAAAATAAATAAATAAACAAAATAAATAAAAAATTAAGTAAATAAGTGCTTTAAGGCTTAAAAAGGTGTTTTCCTCTTAACAACCTTTTGAGAGAGAGAGGACAAGTCAGTCAGTCAGGAAGTATTTATCTTGCCTTCTGTGTGCCTGGCTTAAGTGACTGGCCTATATACACATGGCCATTATATACATATATCAAGTAAGTAGCAGAGAAGGGATTCACACACAGTCTTCTTGACTCCAAATCCACAAATTATTCTGCTACACCACGCTGGTCCCTAAATTTATTATGTTAAGGGTGTATATATCTCCCCAATCATAGGACATTTTAGTGCTAGATGGGATCTAGCTTTATGATTAGATATATTGGATAGAATATGGGATTTGGATTCAAAACAACTCATCTTTCTGAGTTCAAATCTGACCTCAGAAACTTATTAGCTATATGACCCTGAATAAGTCACTTAAATCTGTTGCCTGTTTAGTCATCTGCTAAATGAGCTGGAGAAGAAAATGGTAAACCATGCCAATATCTTATTGTCCAAGAAAACCCCAAATAGGATCACAAAAAGTCAGACACAATTGAAAAAAATGACTCAGCAGACAAATCATATGATAACAAAAGTACTGAAGTATTGTGAAAAATACTCAGTAACAGATTCTTTTTTCTTTTTTTTAAATGCATACAAAAGTAGTTTTCAACATTCACCTTTGCAAAATCTTGTGTTCCAAATTTTTCTCCTTCTCCCTCCCTATTGCCACTTCCTCAAACAGCAAGTAATCCAATATAGATTAATCATGTGTAGTTCTTCTAACCATATTTCCATACTTGTTATGCTGCACACACACATACACACACACAAAAAAATCAGATCAAAAGGGAAAAAACCATGAGAAAGAAAACAAAAGGAAAAAGCAAACAAACAACAACAAAAGATGAAAATACTATGCTTTGATCCACATTTAGTCTCCATAGTTCTCTCTGGATGTGGATTGCACTTTCCATCCCAAGTGTATTGGAATTATCTTGAATTACCTCATTGTTGAAAAGAGCCTTTGTCCATCACAGTTGATCATCACATAATCTTAGCAACAAGTTCTTAAACTGATAATTTGGTTTGTATCAATCAGCAAACAGGAGTTCTTATCTTATTTTGGGCAGCAAGACTAAAAATAATGAACTGTTGCACAAAAGAACTCTAGTTTTGATGAATTTATGATAAAAACTTTGGTGACTCAAAATTTGGTATACCTTGGTACCAATTGAGAGGCCAATTATCGTTGTAATTATCTAGTGTTCTTTAAGAAGAAACAGATTAAAATGAGGTAGTATGGCCTTGACAAACTTATTTCCATTAGTTTTTGTAAATGTCAGTGCTTGAATCAATGAAAACTCAGGTGGTGATTGCTCTGGGGGTCCACATCCACAGGGTTGTTCCCTTCAAGGATAACTACAAAGGACAACCTAGAAGGAGTGCCAATACTCTGGAGGATGCCAGGGAGTGAGAACAGGAACTACTTTTCTCTAGATTCTGGGGCTCAAAGTCCAGAAATGGAAAGTTCTTTTAGGATAGATAAGACTTGGGAGAGAATTTAAAAGAAGTGGAAAATGGAGAGACAATAGCTTCAGCAGTGTCCTGGAGGACTAGAAATAGTTTGTTTATCACTAGAGCAAAAGAGGAATTAATGAATCATGGTGTTAAAAAGTTTGGGAGTAGGGTTGAGTTTTTTGTTGTTTGTTTTGCTTTGGTTGAGTTTTTGGAGGTAATCAGGGTTGACTTGCTCAGGGTCTTACAGCTAGTATCTGAGCCTGGATTTGAATTCAGGTTCTCCTGATTCCAGGATTGATACTCTGTCCACTGCACTATCTAGCTGCCCCCAATATAAACTGTAGGAATGGAAGAGAGAAGTTGAAAAAACTCAGCTTTGATAACCTTGTTGTTCTCAATGGAGGAGTATGTTAAGCTATATTCTCTGTGTGGTCTTTGAAGGGAAGAAAAAAGATTTTAAAAGAATAAAGAAGTTGGGGGAAACTTGGCACATTGCAGGAGCTTAATAAATACTTGTTAAGTTGGTGAACCATTAAGAAAACCAACCAAAGCATTGCTATCCAGGATCATATTCAGCCAAGCTTTCAAAGGAAACCATAACACTGACTTGAAAGCAGATTGAAAGTCTACTAAAAAACCTTCCCCCATCCAACCATCTGGAGAACAATTTAGAACTATGCCCAAAGAGTTATCAAACTGTTCATACCCTTTGATCTAGCAGTATTTCTCCTGGGCTTATATCTCAAAGAGATCTTAAAGGAGGAAAAGGGTCCCACATGTGCAAAAATGTTTGTGGCAGCCCTTTTTGTAGTGGCAGGAAACTGGAAACAGTGGCTGCCCATCAATTGGAGAATGGCTGAATAAATTATGGTATATGAATGTTATGGAATATTATTGTTCTGTAAGAAATGATCAGCAGGATGATTTCAGAGAGGCCTGGAGGAACTTGCATGAACTGATGCTAAGTGAAATGAGCAGAACCAGGAGATCATTGTACATGGTAACAAGATTATATGATGAACAATTCTGATGGACGTGGCTCTCTTTAACAATGAAATGATTCAGACCACTTCCAGTGATCTTATGATGAAGAGAGCCATCTATTCCCAGACAGATAACTGTGAGAACTGAGTATGGTTCACAACATAGCACTCTTTTTGTTGTTACTTGCTTGCATTTTATTTTTTCTCATTTTTTTCTGATTTGATTTGATTTTTTTGGTGAAGCAAGATAATTGAATAAATATATATGTATATATTGGGTTTAACATATATTTCTACCATGTTTATTGGTACTAACATATATTGGATTACTTGCCATCTAGGGAAGGGAGTGGGAGAAGGGGGGAAGTTGCAATGCAAGATTTTGTGAGGGTTAATGTTGAAAAATAATTCATGCATATGTTTTGGGAAAAAAAAGCTTTAATAAATTTTAAAAAGACCTTCTTATCAATGTACATAGGCTTGATCCAATAGATATTGTTATTGCTCTCCATTTGATAACAAAGTTCTATATAATTATTAAGGTTTCACTCTGCAAGCCAGCTTTTCTGTTTCTGTGTTTACAAAGTATTCCTGGTGACTGAATTGACTTTTCTTTGTCACTCAGCTCCAGGCAACACAACTAATTTCACCGCCTGGGGAATTAGCCTTAGACTTGACACAAGAGATAATTCTGGAGCTGCTATTAAGCTCTAGCTACACTCTTCTCTTTGGAAAGCAAGCCTTTGAAATGTAATTACATGCTTTGTCTCTGTGTTCCTAAAACTGGGAGAATAGTCAGCCTTTATTTGTTTATTGCATCTTTTATTGAGAATTTGCAATGCTCCTGGGTCCCTTATCTGTTAGATTCCTTCCTGAAGGTCAGGATCCAATGATTCTTTGATAATAATAAATGCTTGTTGAATTGTTTAGTGTCTGCTGTTTCTTAAAGTCTCATTCCAGAAATATTATTCTCTATACTTCTTTTCTCATCTCCTATTTTCCTTCTGCTACAGAAATAGAAGAACCATTCTCTACCACAATAAGATTTGGGGATATTTTATACATTTTCTTTCATGGGATGCTATGGCTGATGAATTTATCACCCAGTGAGCAGATTACTGGTAATTAGCCCAGTCTTCTGAAAGTAGATACAGTCTGATTGCTGTATACAGGACTATGTTCACAGCCTTTTTAGTTTGGTACACCCTATACTATTTTTGCTCCTGTATCTTAAAGAATCCAGCTTCCTCCTCATGTCAGTCCTCCGAGATTTCTCTTAGTTCTATGCAATAAAACTTCATTAATTAACCTCATTAATTGGTAATTCACAGAGCATTAGATGGAAAGTTTACCTTGGTACTACCTATCACAAGTAGGGAAATTGATTGTATAACCAAGATTATACTGGCAAAATATAACCATCTTAGAGAGAGAGAGAAAAAAAATAGGCATCTATTAAGTGCCCGCTATCTGGCAGGTATTGTGTTAAGAGTTTTGCAAATTTTATGTCATTAAATTCTTATAACAACTCTGTAAAGTAAATCCTATTACTTTTCCCTTTTTACAATTGGGGAAACTGAAGCACCCAGAAGCAGACCTTGATTTGCCCAAGGTCACAGTGCTAGTAAATGTCTTAGGCAGTATTTGAACTCAGGTCTTCTTACTTCTTGTCCAGAATTCTATCCATTTGTTCTATCTAGCTGCCTCGGAGAATTAAACTACCTTCATGCTCTTATACCTCATTTCTCTACAAAACTATTTATTAATTCCAGTGACTTTACATAATATTCATAAACTTAAGAGCCATTTATTAGCCTTTTTGTGGCAGGAATTTATTAATTTGTTACCAAAATATAAAAATACATTTATAAAAGCTATTCTATAATTCATCCTACTCTTTCTCAGAATCTGCTTGAATTGTCAATGTTTTGTTACATGTATAACACCAAAAAATCAAGAATCAACTATGGAGTAGTCATAGGTCAGATAGGATTTTAGGAAGATTCAGTTTTGAAAGAATATATTTATATAGGAAAGTTATAATAATAGTAATTCTGTGAACATGTATGAGAAATAGTGAATATGTATATATATATATATATATATATATATATATATACGTACCTATAGTAATAAAGTATCATAGAGTTTCCAGTCATTCCCCCAGAACAATTGTTCTTCCTTATAAAGAACACTCATTTTCTTTTTCACAGATTAAATTTGCGTCCCATAGAAAAAGTCCAAATACTCTTATTTGCTTGTTTTCTTGAACCACAAGTTTTAGAAGTTCTATCAGAAATAGAAACTGGAGACTGATGTATTAATCAACTGGATATGTGTGGTTTTAAAAAAAAACAAAACAGTCTAACATGTGGCCTTAGACCATATTGTTGTTGTTATTGTTGAGTTGCTTCAGTCATGTCTAAATTTGAGTTTAGAGTTTTGATGGCAAAGATTATGGAGTGGTTTACCATTTCCTTTTCAGCTCATTTTATAAATGAAGAATCTGAGGCAAACAGGGTTAAGTGACTTGCCCAGGGTCACAAGTAAGTTGTCTGAGGCCAAATTTGAACTTAGGAAGAAGAATTTTTCTGACTCCAGGCCTGGCACTCTTTCCCTGCACCACTTAGCTGTCTCATCTTAGACCATGGCTCATGCTTTTAAATTTTTCTTTATTGTCTTATTCTACATAGTCCCTTTCCCCTTCCTAGAACTGCTAGATTAGTTGTTAACCACTGCTTCATTTTTAACAAACTTCCACCTTCACTAATTGTGCTTTCCAGCAATCACTGCATTCATTTTTTACTGAATTATCTTGACTTTCTTTCCCAATAAAAACTTCTGCATCATTTAACATAATATTCTAGTACATTTTTTAAAGCACATATGGAGTGAAATTTATGAAGACATCATCAATGAACCAAGCCTAGTCTTAGCTTGGTTCTCTAGGGACTATAATTTAAAAGTCAGTTGACTTTTTTCCCCCTGTACAGTTGACTGGGCTATCTCCAGAATACCTGAATAAATTTGGGTGTTAATATCATTCCATTCCATTTAAAGAAAGGTACAGACCTTTTTTTTCGGGAGAAAGAATATTTAAATTTCAAATTTATCATGCTAATATGTGATGTTCCCAAAGCCTTGAGTTTTAAGGGTCTCATTTATTCCATAAACATTAGCTGAGTGTGTCTACTATTCCCAAGGATTTAACTAAAGCTGCAAAAATGAGTAAGATTCATCCCCTATCCCCAAGGAATTCACAGTCTGATATGATTGACGGTTATAGAAATAGTTTAGATGTCAGGAAGGAAACAAGCATTTACTAAATGCCTGTTATGTTACAGGCATTTTGCTAAGTTCTTTTTATCTCATTTGATTTTCACAGCAACCCTATGAAGTAAGTACTATTATTATCCCCATTTTACAGAAGAAGAAACTGAGGCAGAGTTTAAGTGACTTGCCCATGGGCACACAGCAAGTGTCCAAGATTGGATTTGTACTGGTTTTCCTGATTCTATCTACTAGACCATCAGCTGCAGAGGAGTAAATTTGAATATTTCTGTAGCTCCATTGTTTCCTAGCTCTCTTAAATGTACCACAAAGCTTTGCATGTGTTAAGTCTCTTAAAAATACATTTAATTAATTATTTTCCATAAGGTCACATGGGTTTTCATTCTTTGTATTATGTAAGGTATATTTTCTGTTTGTTCCGTCTAGTTAACCATGGGGAAAAGGTTTCTCTAATTATCTTAATTTGAGGATCCTGTATCAAAAAGAAATCTCTGATTAGAGAAATCAGGAGGCTCCATTGAAGTATCATTGGTTAGATTTTGGTCATTAATCTCACAGGAAAGTAATTTTATTTTGGATTTTATGAACCATTTCATTTGCCTTTATTTTCATATTTCATTATTAATATTTTTTCCTTATTTTAAAGAATATTAGCACCATTTTTCCCATCATTTTTTTCAGAAGAGACCAAGATTATACAGCCAGTTCCCAAATAAGACAGTTAAGTTCTCTCTGTTTTGTAACCACAGACTGTACCCTTAGTCATTGTAGTTGAGGGACCTGGTAAGACTATGAATGGATATCCATTCAATTAATTAAATATTTACTGAGCACCTACCAATATGCTATTACTTTTGAGGAATTAAAAAAAAAAAACTATAATTCAAACTCCTACCATTAAGAGCTCATTTCCTCCTCCTCTCTCTACATCTTTAGCATCTCTCTTCCCTTTACATATACAACCACCACCAAGATGCAGAAGTTCATCAACTCTTACTCCGGCTCTTACAATAGCCTCTCCAGGAGGCAAGTAGATAAGGTGAATAGTGTGCTGGGAGTCAGGAAGATCTGTGTTAAAATCAGGCCTCAGGCATTTACTTAAAGCAGTGTTTCCCTGGGCAAGTCATTTCATCCCTTTATTTACCTCAGTTTCCCCAACTGTAAAGTTGAGATAATAGCACCTATTTGACAGTTATGAGATTCAAATGAAAACTTGCAAAGATGAAAAGGACTTTTCAAGCCTTAAAGCACTATATAAATGCTAGTTGTTATAAATGATAACTTTAGTTGCTAGTTATAAATGACCACTTCAATTGCTTCCAGACAGAATAATTCTCCTTTTTTTGCTTCTGAATCTTGTTCTTAAAAGACCTGGAGCTGGGTCCCACAGGAGTACTTCAGTTTCTCCAACCTTCCAACCTTCCCAGTTATTTAAAAGATGTCAAAGGAGATGGCTAAGTATCTCCTATAAGAAGATCCATTCAACAGCCAGCCAGCCAGCTAGCAAGCATTTAAGTGATCACTGCTAGAGGTCATATAATGTTTAAGTAAGACATAGTCTCTGATTACCCATCATGATATCTGATTTCTCTAGCATTACTGGAACAACACTAAGTACTTTGTATCTCCAGAGAATGTCATTGAATTGTGTGTGTGTACATGTGCATGTGTGTGTGAGAGAGAGAGCAAGAGGGAGAAAAAAAAAGTATTTGTTTTTCTATTATGAGTCAATTCCTTTCTCCCACCACCAAATAAATAAATAAATAAATAGATAGATAGATAATAGGGACCATTTGTAAACTATGCATGCAATGTTCTATATTCATAGTCTCCCAGTTTTTTTGTTTTTTTTTTTTGTTTTGTTTTGTTTTGTTTTGTTTTTGTTTTTGTTTTTTTGCTGAGGCAATTGGGATTAAGTGACTTGGCCCAGAGTCACACAGCTAGGGAGTGCTAAGTGTTCTGAGATCAAATTTGAACTCGGGTCCTCCTGACTTCAGGGCTGGCGCTCTATCTACTGTGCCACCTAGCTGCCCCGTCTCCCAGTTATTAGAGAGAGGTGCTTTCTTATCTCTTCCCCAGGTCAAAGACTGATCATTATAATTGTTCAATATTCTGCTTCATCTTAATATTCTTTTTATTTCCCTCTTTGTAGCCAGTGTGTTCTATTTCTGCCTATTTCATTATGAATCAGTTCACATGCATATTACCTCATTTATCTGAAATTCTTGTCACAGCATAATATTATTGCATGTCTGTGCACATGCATTCACACATACATACACTCATACACACAATTTGTCTAGTCATTCCTCATGTTATAAGCACTTTTTTCCCCAGGGATTTTGTTGTTTTGCTTTGTGGGAGATTTTTTGTTTTGCTACCCCAGGAAATGCTGCTATGTGACTAAACAAATTGTGGTATCTATATGTAACAAAATTATTATTGTGCTGTGAGAAATTACAAATCTAAAGAATTCAAAAAGGCCATATACATTAAAAACAAAGTATGATGAATCAGGAAAACAGTATACAAAGAGATTTCAGCAACATAAATATCAAGGATAAAAAAGGAGAGAGACAAAAAAAAATCTACTTCTTTGCAGAGAAGGGGAATTTATGAGTGTGGGATATTAGAAATCTTTTTAAAATAACATTTTATTTTTCCCAATTACTTGTAAAAATATTTTTTAATATATATTTTTTTAAATTTGAGTTCCAAGTTTTTTTTTCCCTCCCATTCCTGAAAGAGTAAGGAATTTTATATAGGTAACACATATGCAATAATATAAAACATTAGAAATATATTTAAGGAAGTTCTGCTATGATTTTTATCATGAGTTCTTTCTTTCTCTTTTTTACCTCTTTGAGGCACAGATTCAATATTGAATAGAACTATCATCTCGTACTAAATTAGCATCCAAAATCCCCTCGTTTTTCTACATTCTTGTTTTCTGGTTAACTGCTTTAGGCTGATTAGCAATAGTATAACTTTCTCACAAATTAGTTAATTAAACACCATTACTGACCATCCAAAGGATCGGTGACACTGATGAAAACAGTGGAAAGGGGGCAGCTAGGTGGCATAGTGGATAGAGCACCAGCTCTGAAATCAGGAAGACCTGAGTTCAAATCTGGTCTCAGACACTTAATATTCCCTAGCTGTGTGACCCTGGGCAAGTCACTTAACCCCAATTGCCTTAGCAAAAAGCAAAAAAAAACAAACAAAAAAAAAAAAACAGTGGAAAGATCTGATCTTTCCCCCTATGTTTCTGTGTATCCTGTACCTATTTCTGGGTTCCCATTGGCACAAAACTCTTGTATTATATCCCTGCACACTGATCTTGTCATTTACCTGCTCTCTCATAAGTATTATCTTATATGGGCCTACGTTTTCTCTGTTACCTTACAAACTAATTAAAATTTTCTATAATTAAGGAATTTACCATCTCTTAGCAGTTAGCTGAAGATTAATCAAAATCACTCCATGAGGGAAAAAAAAAAAAACTTTTTTTTTTCCTGTCCGCACATCTTTTCTATAGACCATAGTTGATCCTCACAGAAATGAAATTATAAGGTTTTTGCATCTGATATCAGTGGAAATTTAATTTCTTTTTAAAAACTTACTGTGGCTACATGTATACATCCCAGAGGTAGAGTTAAATGGTGTAATAAATTTGTTAGCTCTTCAGGAGAATGGTCTGTACATTTTTTCCCAGTTGCTAGTTTGTAACTTATTGACTGTGCTTGGATACAGTATCCATTTACGATTCCTGGTTTCAAAACTAACCATAGGACTATAGATAAATCATTTACCTTGAGTTCAGCTTCCTCCTGTTAAGAGAGAGAACACTTGCTCTAGGTATCTCAGTAGCATGATATAGTTAAATGAAGAGGTACTTCATAAACCTTAAAGCACTAAATATGAGTTGTTGAATTATAATGAATAAATGAATTATAAACCTTAAAGCACTAAATATGAGTTGTTGAATTATAATGAATAAATGAATTATAAACCTTAAAGCACTGAAATGTAAATTATTATTAATAACTATTGGCTTTACCAGTTGAAAGTACAATAGATTTGAGTTTGATCCTTTTGAGGTTTGGCAATTTTTAAATTTTATATTTCTTGTCAGTAATTGTTGAAATTGGAAAGCACTATTCACTCTCAAAATCTGATTTTCTTTTATCATTTTCTACTTGCTAATACAAAATGATGATCAGTTTCTGCTAAGACCCCTTTGTTTATATGACAGAGATGAGAGAAGAGTCCTAAGCAATGAGATATATCATAATCTCACTGTTTATCTACCTTGAAATAGCGATAACTTCTGATTTGGAATAAATGATTCTCTTGGATAAAAGCCATGACCAAATCCTTGACCCCTCCATTCTCTTCCAGGCAATTTCTCCTACAATAATCACTTTCTTTTCCCCTCATCTTGATGTTCTAAGGAACTATTCACTCCACACTATCCTCCCCTGTTGAATTCCTATCCCCTTGGTCTATCACTGATTACACTCACCCAATCCTCAGCCTTAAATCACTCTCACCATTTGCCACCTTCATTTCTACAAACGTGCTGCTAAATGAAGGTGGAAAAAGATCACCTATTCTGACTGCACTCGCTACAAATTTATATTACACAGCTTCAACTAGGCCCTCACTTCTGCTAGATAATTTTTTAATGCCTCCCTTATAAACTGTCCAACTTTCCAAAACAGCTCTTCCAAACCTTTTCATCCTCCCTCAAACCTCCCACAATTCTCCCTGTTCCCACTCTCTCAGCTGAGAACTTGCCTTATACTTTAGAGAAAAAATCCTCCCAATCCTTCAGGTTTATAATGTAAGGAGTCATCCTATACTTCTCACCATCTTTCTCTCTCCCCCCCCCATCCAATTTGTAGCCAAATCCTATAGATTTCATCCTTGCAGCATCTTTCAGATATACCTCCTTTTCTCCTTTGATACGACCATCACTTTCTTCAGGCTATCATCACCACATGCCTACATTAGTGCATGCCTGTCACCGTTCTTTCTTCTATTCACTCTATCCTCCATTTAGCCACTATAGTGATTTATCTAAGGGATAGGTCCAACCATGTCACCTCACCTCACCTCCTCACTCAGTAAATTCTAGTGGCTCTTTCATAACCTAACCGTCTCCTGCCTTTCCAATTTTTTTCACTTTACTCCCTAACATATACCCTTTATCCAGTGGTGGTGTCCTCCTAGTTGCATCATAAAAAGAGAAATCTAAAATCTATGACCTAGACATTCTCTGTGACTTTCCCCCACCTGGAATGTTCTTCTTTTACTTCTCCTACCAGCCTTCCCTCTGATAATTACTACTAGTACCTTTCCCTCTGTTAATTACTTCCTACTCATCCTGAATATAGTTTATATATATTTGTTTGCATATTTTCCCTGTTGGACTGTAAACTCCTTTTTGTATCCCTCACCATTTAAGACAGTGTCTGATACATAAGATGCTTAATAAAATGTTTGTTAATTATTTTTGAAAGGATAAAGCTTTCTAATTATTAGAGCTATCTAAAAGTAAAGTGGGATACTTTGGGAAGTACTGCCTTTCCCATCTCTAGAAATTATGAGATCACAGACTTAGAGCTTGAAGTGATTTTAGAAGCCACTGAGTCTTAACTCCCTCATTTTACAGATGAGGAAACTGAAGCAGAGAGATTAAATTACTTGCCTAAATATCTGATGCAAGATCTGAATTCTCATCTTTCTGACTTCAAGTACATTGCTCTGTTCATTAGGTAATTTACATGTACCAGCGGAAATTAGATAACCATTTTTTAATATGAAATACATATTTGTGGGGCAGCTAGGTGGCGCAGTGGATAGAGCACCAGCCCTGAAGTCAGGAGGACCTGAGTTCAAATGTGGTCTCAGACACTTCCTAGCTGTGTGACCCTGGCAAGTCACTTAACCCCAGTTGCCTCAGCAAAAAAAAAAAAAAAAAAATGAAATACATATTTGAGTAAGGCTTTGATTAAAAGACTTCAAGAGTCTTTTTCAGCTCTAGAATTCTAAAACTCTAAGGCATTTATAAATGAATACCTTTAGGGTGCTATAATAATTCTTTATTTCTTCTAGTTATGGTTGGACCCACACAATCTAAGATAAATAAAAGTGTAAATTTCTACTTAAAAGAAATATCTTTTTTCTTTTCTTTTCTTCCTTTTTTTTCCTTTCTCTTTCTTTCTTTCTTTTTTTCTTTCTTTCTTTCCTTCTTTCTCTTTTCTTTCACCTCCCTTCCCCCTTTCTTCCCCTTCCTTCTCTCCTTCCCTCTCTTGCTCCTTTTTTCCCTCCCCCTTTCCCTCTTTCTTTCTTCCTTTCCACTGTCTGATTATGTACAACTATCTAATGTTATTTAATTTTATATCAAAAGTTCTTGTGTTCAAATTATTATCTCTTGGGACTCTTTTCTTCCCTCACTCTCATTCCTAAAACATAATGCTCTCTGGCATGCTATGTGTAATGGAGATGTCTGATGCCTCACTCCTCAAGGTACAGGGGATAGATTTCAGTGTTTACCCATTTCTGCCACTGCATAAATTTTCTTTTGGGGAATAAGAAACTATCCTTCTTAGATTCCTAGGAACAATTAATTAGTACTCTTGAATCTTGAAAATGTCAGGGCCCATCCTAATCTGTCTTCCTAATCTTTATTCCTAAAGCCTAGCTTCCCATCTTAAAGGGCCTGGTCAGTTACTTGTTTCTTAAACAAGATTCTGATGTTATTTTAAAAGAAACAATGCAGTGTAAATTGGTAAACTTTGGACTTATACCCAGGAGATGGTGCATATGAATCATGGTGCCATTCTTTGGTTTTGTGACTTCAGTCAAAGTATTTTCTCAGTTTCCTCAACTGGAAAATAGTACTTATCTCCATAAGATCATTGTGAAGAAAGTATGCTGAAAACCTTAAATTACTCTTTCAATGTAAATCATGAGCTATCATCATCATTATTTATTGCTATTTGTCTGCTCCAGGAAACAGCATACTTCATTCAGCAGCAGACAGTGTGACAAGTGCAGTGCAGAAGGCCAGCCAGGCCTTGAATGAGCGTGGGGAAAGGTTAGGTCGAGCAGAAGAAAAGACAGAAGACATGAAGAACAGTGCCCAGCAGTTTGCTGAAACTGCCCACAAGGTAAGATTCAGGGCAAGATAACTTGGTTTTGGTCTTCTGCTTATTTCCAAGGAGACTTTGAGTCACTGGTAAATTTTGTTATAAAAATCTGTTGTGCCAAAAATCTGTCCCTGAGTATTTGTTACATACCATAAAATATGCAAACAAAACTTTTCCTATTCTTTGTATAATCAATCAGACATGTATTGTTCAGACTTTATTTGCATCGATAAATTCTTAGTTTGGAATAAAGGAAAATAGTTCTTCTAGATTTCTAACTAGTTCTTTAATTGTTTCCCTTTCACTCTCATTATCTTCAACTTTGATATTTCACATAGAAATGTTCTTTTTGTTCCTACCCAGAGATTTGGGACTAAAGTATCAAAGGATGGGATGGTGCTTTAGATGGTGCTCAAAAAGGGATTCCCTCCTTACCTCATCCCAACCCCTCTGTTGGTGTATGCTTGAAAGAAGCCTTGGGTGTTTGTTTCCTTTTTGTTTTTTTGGGGGGGTTTACTGTCTTTTTTCCTTCCTGAGAGGCATTTTGTGGGTTCTCATCTTTGTGCTCTGCTATGCATAAAATAAGCTCTAGAAAAAGTGGTGTTAATATTGCGTCACTCAGGAAGGGGCCCAGCTATTCCCGGTGCTTTATTGCTAGAACCTTAGCTGTAATTTGGCTATTACAGTCCTGCCTGCCAAGATCTTTGTCTACTTTTGTAAACCAAAATGTGCCAGGACACCTCCACATACTAAGAACAGTCATTTTTTTAAAGGAAAAAAACTTACTATTCATTTGCAACCAGCTTCCTTGGGTAAGAGATTAGAGATAGAGCCTAACCTGAAGATAGAAAACTCCCAAATCAGAAAACTCTCTACCAGTGGAAGCAAACAAGTAAACTGATGGTGTAGGAAGAAAAAAATATTTCAGTAGGTTAAGTAGATGTGTCAAAATTCTGATTAAATAATATGATGGATCTGGCTAATGATTTGTCAAGGACTTTCAAGTAAACAATCAGCAAACATTAATCACCTACTAACTAATTTGATCTCAGATTTTTTTTTGATTTCTAATCCACTTCTTTATTCATGTTCAACCTAACTGCAAAGTAGCAGATTTTTCATTGAATTGCATACTGGATTGTGCTAAAGCCAGCTCTTTCTAACGGTAGATAGCTAGTTGTAAAATTTTCACTGGGTAGCTTATTTACATTGTGTAAATCAGCAAATGCTAGGAATAGCTAAGTGGCTTAGAGAAATAGAATACTGGGCCTAGTTTCAGGAAGATCTGAGTTCAAATCTAATTTTAGACACTTATTAGCTATGGGATCCTTAGGAAAATCATTTTGCCTCAATTTCTTCATTTGTAAAATGGAGATAATAAGAGCACCTAACTTCCTCGGTTGTTGTAAGCCTTAAATGAAATCACTGTTAAGCATTTAACATGATGCCTGTCACATAGCAAACATTATATAAACTTTATCCATTAATATTATTATTAAATCAATTCTTTAGTATTTTGTTAATTGCCTTAAGAAAATTATGGGGAAATGCAAATAATGAAGATTAAAATTAAAAGTGTGTCTTGCATACATTTTTCCCCCAGAGAGCCATTTGTCAGACATTCTCTGGTATATTGCTGGTTGCATCCTTCTATCTTTATTGCACATTTGGATGGGAGATTTGAATATAAGCCAATCCTGTTGAAAATGTGAGACCTATTATATTTAAGCTCCTTGAGAAAAGAGATTCTTTCATTCATTGTATTTGTATGCCTAGTACTAGTGCATACTAGTATTCGTACCTACAGGTACATAGTGTTGCTTAATAAATACTTGTTGATGGATTAGTTCAAAGATGCATCCTCATAGGATAAGCTTGGAAGAACATTGGCCTTGATATGGTCCAATACCTCATTTTCTAGATAAGAAAGCCAAAGCTGAGAGAAGTAAAGACACTTGTTCAAGGTCACACAGGTAATCAAAGGTGGGGGGAAAAAACAACAAACAAATGAGAATTTGAACCCATTCATTTGACTGAATTCAATACACTTTTTTTCTATACCACTGTGCCAGAGTTGAGGCAAGCTCCTTTTGCCTCTACTTCCCCTAGGTCTTGACTGGTATAGAAACAAATGATGAAATTCAAAAACTTACCCTCTTAGTTTGATTTTGCATAATTGCAATTGAAGTGATTTCAAAGGGAAAGAAAATAGGAATGGGAAAAATTTTAAGTGCATAAGGTAAAGGGGAAGCTTATTGAAATACAATTAGCTGTCTTTCAATTCTGTGAAGGCTTATTATAAAGGCAGTGACATACTAGTTTTCTCTTTGTTTTGAATACAGAACAGCAGATTAGGAATTGATAAGGCTTAAATAAGAGACTTCAATAAAACAGAATAAAAACGTAGAGACAAAAACTGTGCAGAGACCGAAGCCTTTTCTATGCAGCCAATCTATGATTATCTTTGAATCTCTGACTATGCTGCCAAGTGTCATAGGATTTTCAGTTTACAAGAGACCTCAGAGATTCTCTATTTCATTGCTCACATTTTGCAGATTAGAGAAATGAGGCTAAGAGAAAGAATGGTTTATTAGGGTTCTTTTTATGATTCTTAATTAACGAGTTAAATCTTGCTATACTTTACATACTCTATTATTGCTGATGAACTTAGTGTGAAACTTCAACAGACTTTAGAAAAAGCTGTTGGTGGTTAGAAACTCTGGGGGTCTAAGGAGTTTGCTTAGAGTATAGTGGTGGAGGTTTTGTCGATTTAAATCCCTGCCAAACTCAAAAGAGAAGTAAAGGGTTGAAGTTAGAACAATTCATAAATGGACTCCAAAGGACTATGAGATGTCTGGTTTGGACTTATCGAGGTCATTAGTACTAGCCAATTTTATTTTCTAGGTGGACTGTTTTGTTGTGCCCTGAGAGGGAGGAGGAGGAGAGAGAGAGAGAGAGAGAGAGAGAGAGAGAGAGAGAGAGAGA
>JAJPUD010005194.1:15987-67640 GCA_023553655.1 Myrmecobius fasciatus
GGGTGAAGAGAAAGAATGGGGGAGGGACAAACAAGCATATAAGCAGACAAGAGAGAGAGAACATTTCAAAGCCAAGATTGCAAATTTTAAAAATTAGTATGTTTGCTTATGAATCATCCCAGCATTGGAAATGTTCTCTAATAAGCAGACTTATCACCAAGGAGATGGAATGTCTATCTTCCCAGGGAATGAGACTCCTAAATTCTGAGGTAGAACAACCAGCGTAGGCTGATTGGGTTGATGTCCTTTCACTGGCCCATTGACAGTTCCCCTGGCAAGTTCCCAGATGAGGGTTTAGATGAGATGCAGCCTTTGCCTTCCACCCCCACTCCGATCTTGGTTCAGTTGACTCAAAATGGGTAGGTTGTATTTACAAAGCCCCCAAACTGTACATTCTGAGCAGAGGACAGAAATTTCATCTCATAAGGTACTTAATACTGGAGTTCAATTGGAACTTTTCTCCTCTCTCATCCTCTCCCCTCCCACCACTTCCCCAATCTCTGTGAGCACAATGATGTTATACAAGTGTATTTCAAGGAATATACTTTAAGATTTACAGGGGATTTCTCAGATACCCTGAATCTTTCAGGCATGGATGACTTCTCATACATGATAGCCTTATGTATGGTCATGGTTGCCTCCTGTAAAAGGGATGGAGAATTAAATTCTCTCTCCCCTTATATCTCAGCCCATCCCCACACTCAGTTTCACATTCTGATTTGAGGAAATATAATTCTTTCAGGAACTAAGCTTTGGCAAAATTCCAAACAAGAGAACAACTCAGGCAGGGATACTCACTTTTCTTTTGCCCTAAAAATCTCCAAGTTGCAGAGTATGCACTTCCTTTGGGCAATACTTTTGCTCTGTAAGCAGTTGTGGTGTTAATAGTACTTTAAAAATCCTCCTGGGAGAAGAAAGGATAGTTGGGATCTGTTCTATACAGCATGCCAAGGCATTGTTGGACAAGGAAGAGTGAGGGTGTTTAGTGGAAACATTATAAACACCTCAGGGCATGTTCCACCTTTGCCACTGGGTAATTTATGATCCTTTCATCAGCCTCTGCTGCAGCTTCCACCTTTGTTGGATGGGAATTTCCTTGTGTAATACTTGGATTGCCTATGGCATGGGGGTATTTATGTGTAAAGAGCTTTGTAAACTACAGACAAATGGGAAAGTACGTACTCCTCAGTACTGGAGAATAAAATAAAAAAAAGAACCACAGTCCTCACTTCTACTACTTCCACAGGATACTGTGCCAATGGCAGCTATTCTCAATAAATTATGCTAGTTTTGACCCTGTCTTTACATTGGCCCAATGATTCATAGAATGTTAGACTGAGAACACCAAGGCCTGCTTCATTCTTCTAGCCCTGTTCATTTTAAGGACAAGAAAACTGAGGCCCAGAATGCTTAATGACTAGAACTGGGTCACACAGAACTGGGACAGAGATTCAATTCTTCCTTGTTCCTAGTGCAGTGTTCTTTTCTTTATGCAACGTTGTTTTTCATGTACTATTTCTCAACAATTTCTTGGTGATGAATGAGATGGGAAACTGAGGACTTCTCAGAATAATGATTGTGAGAGATTGGCAGGGTTTTTTATTGGGGATCCTACTGCAGGAAAAGAGATAAATTATGGTTTTTTTAGAATATCAAAGGCAGACCAGAACCAGCCTGCTAGTTGTTGATTTGAAAAAGGGTCTGGTTGATATCAGTGGGCCTTGAGTGGGCAGGAAGTGCTTTGTTCTGAGATTGGCAGGTCTCGAGGGTAGGCCTCCCTTTCTTTCTCTATAAGTGTGGGCTCAGGTGAGAAGAGGGTGTACACTCCTTCCTCTCCTGGCTCGCTCGGCCCTGGAGAAGAATGACTATCCCAAGAAATTTCGCGAAATTCAAATAAACTTCTAATCTTCACTTTGAGAAGTCTCTAAGTAATGATTTTGAATCGGGAATCGGATTTTTATCCAACACAGTAAGGCGGACCTAGTAAGAGCTAATTTTCTAAAGCTAACATTAAAGAAATCCCAGTTCAAGTGTAACATCGATAGAATTGGGCTTTCTACAAAAATTCCTGTGGAAACTGGTGTTCTGCTGTGGTTTTAATCACCCAGTTAACTAAACCCCTGCCTGGAATGTTTTTTTTCTATTAACTTGAAACTGTGGTTTCTGTGTGAAACACAAAGTTTTCACCTGCTGGAGACTGTGTTCTCATCCTTAGAATAGAGGGCTTTTAATGATGAAAAGTATACAGGAAGGGGGGCTTATCTTTTCACTATAGGGAAATCCTAGTGTGGAAATCCCCAGCAATTCAGATGCCAGTAGTCAATAATTTAGTAAATAAGCCCTCCAGTTGCTTGAAGTGCAACTGAAGTTAAGTAATTTGCTGCAGGCCATATAGCCAGTAAATACCAGACAAGATTTTAATCATAAGTGTTTTGCACTCAAAGCCTAGCACTCTGTCCACTATGCTCCATTGTTCCTAGTAACAATAATAGTAACTAATATTTAGAGAATAAAAAATTTTAAAGCCCTTTATATACCTTATCTCATGTCATCCTCACAATAAGCCTATAAGTAAGTTTGAGGTATTTTCATTATTGTGGCTCATCCATGATCATACAACTAATAAGCGTTTAAGGAGAGATTCAATACGAGGTCTTTCTCAACTCCACATACAACTCTTTTTTTTACTCCATCAGTCAGCTCTCTATAGCAATTTCAAATTACACAAGGAATTCTATGTCAACTTCTCCCTTCCTAGTCATAGCATTGCACTGATTCATTGGGATTAAATCTGTATCCTGTACCCAAATCCAGTTTCCCTAAATGAACAGTCTTGTAGCTCAGCTAAGTTTGGAAACCTATTGACTTACAGGGTAGCATTTGATGCTCCCATTTGTAGAAATCTGATGTTTCAATAGAACGCATTTCTTAAATACTGGAAGTAGAAATCAAGATCTGGCTTCCAGCTATTGTTCAACTTTTGTCAATAGCACGATTTAACCATCAAGTGTATTGCACTAGCTTGAGTGATCTCATTAAACTAAGACTTAATGGATTAATTAGCAAATGTTCAAATTTAAGACTTCAGATTAAGAAGCATTTTTTGAGTACTGCCAATATACTGGACACTGTGCTAGGTATTAGGGTTGCAAAGACAAAAATGAAACAATCCCTACCCTTAAAGAGCTTAGATTTTGATAGAGGAAAACATGTACCCAGATAAGTAAATGCAAAATAAATACCAAGAAATTTTGTCCTGGTAGAGAATTGAGGGTGAAGATCAGTAGGAAAGTAACCACCAATTGAAAAAATCAAGAGTCTTGCAGGAGGTTATACCTGACCAAGCCTTAAATGGAACTAGGTATTTCAAAAGACCAAGTTGAGGAGAGAGAGCATTCCAAGAATGGAATTAGGTTATGGACTATCAATTACAAACAAGGTTTAATAGACTGGTTTTGTATAACATGCATGAGGAGTCATCAAGTGAAATAAATTTGGAAAAGGTATGGAGACAAATGAGAAAGAGAATCTCGACTTCTTGGGATTCTGTCTGGCTTGAGAGCCAGAACAATATCATATTACCTTGAACAATCCATTTAATCTTTGCATTAGTTTTGTCATATATGAAATGTAGATACTGTCACCTTACCCTAACTTCCTTCTCAGGAATTCCTTAGAAGATATGATAAAAGATGAGAAAGCTCACTTGGACTTTATAGATGAAAAGTGCCATTTAAGCTCTAGGAAATATTGTAAACAATTTTTAAAAATACAATGCATTAACTTATCCAGCAATACCAAAATCAAAAAAAAAAAATTTCTAAAAAAGGTGTCATTATGGACAGAGATGCCATGCATTCTACTACCCCTTTTTCCCCCGCTATTGAAAATGACTGAGATTTTCACTACCCTTTTTCTTTCTCTCTCCCCAGCTTGCCATGAAGCATAAGTGCTGAAGTACTTACTGCCTATCCTGATGACCCTCCCAAGAGAAATGGAAAAGATTGCTTCAGCAGTTTTTACAAGAATTCCAAAATTTCACCTGCTTCTTGTTACCAATTCTTTGGAAATTGGTTTGTGTTCTGTTAAGACATTAGTACTGGGAGGGGAAATATATTGTGTTTTTACATTTCTGTAGTGACCTTAAGAAATGTTGCACTATCTTCAATTTGGGGGTAGGAGAAAGGTTTTTTGGGTTTTTTTGTTTGTTTGGTTTGTTTGTTTGTTTTTTCTATTTTTCCCCAAAATATCTTGGGTGTTTTGTTTTTAAGCAAGAATATAAGAAAATTGGACCAAATAACTTGAACAGGGTGAAAACTGGCAAAATCTGGTTTTTTCCCTGATATGAAACAGGAAGACATTTTAATTTGGCTACATCAAATGTTATTGTTTCTGTATGAAAATAAAATTCAGAGTGATTAATTTTTTTTCCTCATTTTTGTAGCTAGTGTTAGCAGAATCAGAAAGCTAGAATTCTGTATCCTGGGACATTAAAAGTCTCTATTATGAAAAACAATTGGATTTATCAGGGGAAACAGCCGTCTTAGATTTTGCTCTTTGCCTAGCTACCTTTTGCATGAGCCATCACCAGCATTCCAAAAAGCAAGAGTTGCAGCTAAGATGCTGTTTTTTGTGTTGCAGATTCAATGTTTCTACTACTTATTTCCAGAATGATTTTTTATTTTACTTTACTGTGAAAAATATAAATGTGAAGTTAAAAGACTTAAGGAAAAATTTCATTTGTAATACAGTAGTTTCCCTGTACTAAGTACAGAAAGAGTAGTTTTAATGATACATGGTTCCTTTGCCCTCCAATCCCTGGTGAGGAAGATAGGATTGAGTAAGAATGAGAACTTTCAATGTGGGAACTCCTTCACTAACCTGTGACTTAGTAGATAAGAAATAAGAAGTTGCCTGAAACAAAGGGATTAAATGACTTGCCCAGAGTTTCTCAACAAATGTCAGAGGGAAGAGATCTGAAGTTAAATTTTTCCTTACTTCCAAGTCCAGCCTTTCATTCACTGCTCCCTTACAATTTAGTGGAGAGATTAAAACAAGCATATCAATTAGCACAGAAATGGCACTGTGTGATAAGAGTGATACAACCAAAGTACTATTTTTGAGATGAGGGGGAACTTCTGTTTAAGGTGACAAGAAAAGATTGTAAAATAGAAGGTACCAGTTTGCCACCTCTTCTCCTTCTGAAGAAAATCTTAGCAGTTAGGGTAATTTCTAAAGTGTGTGTTGATATAAAAAGGTTTTTAGCATCCTCCTAGGTGAAAAGCATTTAGACTGCAGAAAAATTATTCCTTAGGAATCAGATCTCAGGCATTTAGTGATGGGCCTAATGATGTCTATCCCACATTTAAGGAGCAGCATTTTCCTACTTAGATAGAAACTTGGGATACATGTGTCAACAGAGGCCTAAGTCTCCAAATACTCTTAAGAAGTCTTCAAACAAAGGCCAGAGAGAAAATCTTGATAAAGTATGAATTTGACTGGATGACTTCTAAGATTCTCCCCAGTTCTTACATGCTATGATTCTAAGTTGCAATAATTTGAGAATTAGGGACTATTCCTCTCTTGATTTTTCTCTGTCTCTGTCTCTCTCTGTCTCTGCCTCTCTCTCTCTCTCTCTCTCTCTCTCCTCATTGTCCTATATTTATTTTTGTTTTGCCCTGCACATGCTGGTTTCATTAGTATAAGGAGCACCCAACACAAAAACTGATGCAAATAAAAATCTTTATAAATAAGGAGAAAAAATTTACATTTATACCCTTTTCTCTCTGTCCATGAAATGGTCTATTTTAGAGTGATTATCATAATTTCCTTAGGCATTCTTTGTGTTCATATTGATTTGATTTTTCTTTTTTTCTTTTTTCTTTTTCTTTTTTTTTTTTTTTTTGTAATTTAAATCATGGGGATTTTAACAGACCACTTCTCATAATCATAACAACCTTCCCTAGAATGGTATCAGGCCTACAAGACCTAATATCTTTTCTACCACTTACAGATTACAATGGTTTTATTCACATTCCTCCTTAAATCTAAGATTTTGGTAGTAGGGATTTTTTTCCCCACCAAGAGTTAAAATGCTACATAAGGAATGATGCCTGCTCTTCTCCATGAGAACATGCTGCCCAGCACATCCCAAACTTATTTGCCTTCCCAGATTCTCATTGCAATGCATTGATTTTTAAAATGCTTGATTCTTCTAAACTCTTATTTCTTCCCTCTTCCTCTTCCTATTGAACACAGGGTCAGTCTAGTCCAAGGGTATAGAATCCAAGTAACCTTTGATGTTGCAGAAGAAAGCACTGCGTTATTAATGTCCATTTAAGCAGATTCTGTGTCCTGATAAAACAGTCTCAGGGACACAGAAAATTGTCGTTATTGGAAAATAGATCTCTTTCACAATGTTGGCATGTCAGAAAGAAGTCAAAATCTATTTGAAATGGATTTTTGTATCCTGGGAGACAACCCAATTAAAGATATATCCTTATAAAAGTTATTTAGTAAGGTATTTTTAGCAGCATCTTGTATTATTTTGCTGGGAACTTTAAAAAAGTAGTAAACTATTATCTAAGAAGCAAAACTGGAGACCATTAAAGTTGCTAGTCATAGTAGCCACATGCTATAACAGATAGTTTTGCAGAATTTATTGCATAGGGTATGATCAGATTTATTAGAAGAATTGAAAAATATTTTGACCTAGTATTTTATACTGGCTTTTCAGCTTTGTCAGGAAAAGACACAATAGGTCTTTCTGCTCATCAAAGTTGTTTGTTTTTAAATTATATACTTTTTAGGAAAATGCTTTTAAAACAAAGCCAATGAGGATGGAGAGAAAGGGAAGAAGGGGAAGGGGGGGGGAGAAAGAGAGCAAGAAACAGAGACAAGAGACAGAGACTGCCTATGACAATTTTTCAATCATTCATTCTGCAAGTTTTATTAAATGCTTACTATGTATCAGGCACTGTCCTAGTTGCTGGAAATAAACTCAGTAGTTTTTAGGGTCATTAAATATGGACCTAGGGGAGAGAAGATATGCAATAATATACATACATGTGTGTCTGTATATATACATTTACAAACTTATATATATACATTTACAAACTGGATTCTGAACACCTCATAGGCACTCAGCTGGCACATAAAATTGAAGGGAAAAAAGGCAAATATAAAGACCTACATCAACCAAACTTTAGAAGAGTCTATTACCAGTAATCAGACAATAGTACATGTTACTTGGTGAAGCTGTCTCAAAAAAACTCAAGATGATATGGTTATATAATACATTGTGAGATTTTTTTTTTCTTCCAGGTTGAATAAAGAGTCTTCTTAAATGAAAGTCTGAAATGGCTTCCCTCCATTCCCCTTAATGCCGCTTGAAAGTTTTGAATGGAGACTCCCTGTTGAAAGTGGTCTTGTTTAAAAGAAAGCCTAGCCCAACCCTTCCTGGTTTCTAACACCAGTTTGTTTAATGACCGTGCCTATGTCTTAAAAATGTCACTACTTCTATTAGGATAGCAATCTCTGTTCTATTTCCCAATGCTGTTATGAAGAATCACATGAGGATATGTGAAATACTTTGAGTTCTTCTGGAGAAGGTGTTTCAATACAAAGTATTCGTGTATTACTCATGACCTATAAGATCAAGAACTTAAAGAGACTTGAATGGTTTGGGACCAATTCAATTTACTGAGCTAAAGAGAATTTTAATATATGTTTGTTTCATTCCTGCTATTCTATACATTTATGAGTGTTGTATTTCTGATGAAACTCTTAAACTATACCAACAACCAAACCATCCTAAAGAGAAACTTGTAGTGTGATAGTTTCTTCCTGGAACTTAGCTATAGCCTCTCTCACTAGTATTAGATATATGTATACAGAAAGTATACAGTTATTCAGGTTAATGTTTCATATTAAAGAATGTATTTGTAAAATGTAACAAGATTCAGTAGTTAACATTTTTTAAGCTTTGCAAAGAATAAAAAAAGATTATGTGTTAGATTTTAAAACTACAGTGAAATCTGTCTTAACACTACTTTTGTGGCTAACAAAAGTCACATATTCATGTGAAATTATTAGCAGAATGTCCTAAACAAGTAATCTTAAAGGTAAGTTTTGCTCTAATTTGCCAAACTGTAAATTGCCAATATCTGTTGTACAGTAATTAATTCCTCAAGAAATTCTCCAGGACATCAAACACAATTTTGTTTTCTTTAAAGACAAGCTCAGCTTGATATGTGGATTCATTATTGCAAACACCAATTTTGTCATTAAATATTTTAATTCTGTGATGCAAACTTGTTTCTCTGAGTTATTTGAGTGATGGTCTTTGGTTCATGATGAAACAACCAGCAGTCATGGTTACAGTTTGGATAGTAGAACATAGAGTACATAACCAGTTGTGATGAGAAACTTGAAACTACAGGAGAGAAAAGATCTCCACCTGCCACACTTGAAAAAAAAAAAAAAACAACATACTAATATTTAGTCTCACAAGAGTTATGAATGCCTGTTATTTTCCTTAAATGAAATATTTGAGTCAGATCACTGCAACTGGTCCTGCTTCTGCAAGTTGTAGTTATACAATTTCTCAACCTTGAAACATCCATGATAGCTATGATATGCTATTATTCCCCAGGTTATGATGTACTATGTTCCATCTGAAAGAAACACCATCATATTAAGTTTATTGCTTTTAGCAAATGAGAACACAACAGTTGATTGCATCAAGAGTGATATAACATATGTAAGAATGCTTTAAAAAAATGGTCAAGTGCCTCCTGATAGTATGATTCTCTTTCCTGTGCTGGTTATCATCCTTTCTCCATAGGAGTCATTAGCTTGACTGACCAGCAAACTATGCATGAATTCAGTAAAATAACAAATACTAAAAGCTTTTCTGTGAATGTTAATGTAAAAGCAGAAATCATCTTTCTTAGACTTTCAGCAAAGAAAGTAAGAAGAGGCAAGTTGCTAATGTATCACAAACAACTAAGATAAAGATAATTTTCCCATTTGTTGAGCTGTTCTAATAAATTGGAAAATTAAAGTCCAAAACTGTAGCAGAATTTTTTATCAAATGAAATAATATATCGAATATCTTTCAAATCTTAACATGCTACATAAATGCTAGTTTGGTGTATTGTTTTGTTTTTAATTTTACTTTCTCATTAGCAATAGATAGAACAACATAAGATTACCCATGGACAGGATCTTATTTGTAGATTTTTTTTTTAAGATTCAATTTAGCTTCTCTATGAGAGAGTGAACATTTACTTGGGATTGATTGATACCTTGTAAGTGATGCTTACCCAACCACTACAGAATTACATAATCCAACCAAATGTAAAAAGTCCAGAGTAAAACAAAGTTTTTCCCCTTCCTGGTTAATCATCTATTCTCTGCTCTTTCTTCCCTCCATTAGTATACATCATTGAGAATTAAATATTTTTTAGATGTCAGCTTGAATAAGCAGTGAGGTTAATAAACTGGACTCATAAAGCTTTTGAGTTCTAATCAACCATGGAGTTACTGTATGACATCCCATAAGCTCGTGGACTTTTCCAGCCTTGATTTCTTGACTTTTCCATTCCGTGATTTCTTCCATTTACATTGAAAATTTCATCCTCCTAATTAACAATATGATGATTTCAGTGAAACTGTGAGCACATCAGTTCATTGAATTCTGGGAGATATATATGGGAATGGAAAGGTTTAAGATAATTCTTTTTACTTTTCCTATGTAATTTTGAAGAGTTTGACAAATTTTAATAGGAACAGTATAAAAGAAGTAGTTAAAAAACGTTCATTCCAGGTCCTGAACACAATTCCAGAAGCAACATGATATTCAACAGTCAATGTACATTTATTAAGCTCCTATTTGTATCAGGCACTGTGCTAAGAACTGAAGATGCAAAAAGATTCAAAAGTTCACAAGAATTCAAGAAGTTCTTGGGGGTGACAGTAAGCAAACAAATATGTGCAAATAAACTATATTCAGGATAAATAAGATATAAATAAAGAGGTAAGGTGTTAGATTAAGAGGAGTTGGGAAAGGCTCCCTTTAGAAGACGAGATTTTAGTTTTAAAGGAAGCTAGGCTAAGTGGAGATGAGGATGAAGAACATTCTAGTCTTGAAGGATAGCAGAGATAATTCCTTGATCCAAGAGATGGAGTATCTTTTCCATGTAACAGCAAGGTGGCCAGTGTTACTGGAGGAGTAAAATAAAAGATTGGAAAGATAGGAGAGCACATGAGCTTGTTTGGGGTGATACTAGTATCTTTGTGGCCAAATAGGGCTTTAGTATCCCTATCATATGTCAAACTTCTTTTCCTCTTTCCTATCCCCCCCCCAAAGCAACTATTCTATGTCTCTTTCTTGCTCCCTTTAGCTACTAACCAATCCTTCTGAAAGATGTTAGTTAATAATATTCTAGTTTGATAATTACTGGGGAGAAAAAATGAATCCTTTGGTGCTATTTGCATTTTAAAAGTATACTCTGGGGGCAGCTAGGTGGCGCAGTGGATAGAGCACCAGCCCTAAAGTCAGGAGGACCTGAATTCAAATGTGATCTCAGATTTGTTAATTCCCTAACTGTGTGACCCTGGGCAAGTCACTTAACCCCAATTGTCTCAGCAAAAAGCAAAAAAAAAAAAAAAAAATAGTATACTCTGACAGATCTTCTTATTGCCTTCTTTCCAACCATCCCTTCTGCCAGATGCTCCAGAGAGACTCTCCATGGGTCCCTAATTTGCATTTGTCTGCAAGTTAGTGAGGTCAGGACATACCATAGGACTTTCTAAAAGGCTGAGACTTGAGGAAGAACTTATATGATTTAGAACTGGAAGAGACTTTAGAATTCAACCCCATCTCTTATACAGATGAGGAAAATAGTAACCAGAGAGGTGATGTTGTAAAGTCTTAAGCAGCCTTAGAGATTACACTCCAATGTGTAACTGAAAAGTAATACTCATTTTGGCATCCCTAATAGATGGGCTGAAGGATTCATTCATTGAATGAATAAAAGTATTATTAAGTGTTTACTCAATATGATGTACAAGCTTTATTTATTTATTTATTTTTATTTAAGAAGTAGTACTCTATATTGGGTCAGTATCAATTTATCTGTAGCTTTATAGCTTGTACTGACTTAATACTTTATACTTTACACTTAATGCTTTACAAAGGTGCTCTCTTCACAGATATTACAATTTTATACAATTTATACAACAGTATTACAGTTGAGGAAACTAAGGCCCAGGAAGATTGAATAATTTGTCCATGAATGTACAAACATCATACTAAATAGTAGAATCTGGCTTATTATCCTGGATTACACAATGAAACAAAATTGGAAGTGGACACCTGATCTCCTGACTCCCTCAGTTGTGTCACTGTGTCTACCATATTGCCTGCCATGATTTCACCTCCTTTCTTCCCTATCTTAGGCAGTGTCAGTATTTAGTGCTCTTTTGGTTCCTCCCCACAGTCTCCTCCTAGTCAATAAGAGGATATCTTATGTTTTACAGAAGCAAAGAACAAGTAATACTCTGATGCCTTGGACAAAAGGGCAGATGGCTTTTCCAGATGTTCATAAGATTTAAACCAGAAAATTAAAGCTGTCATGGAAATTAAATATAATGTCTCTTTAAGTTCTATTATAATGACAGTATAAACCTTCTGCCTTGACCCCCATTATGTTTTCTCTCTTGGGTATCATCATGAGCCATAGAATTTCCTGAGTAGCATTTTTACTCTGTTCCCCCTCCTCCTCAGCCAATGTGATACCATCAATTTCTTGTTGCTCCTGGTTCTCCGTCTAAGAATTTACAAGCCTGAAAGAAAGGCTGCCTGGGAGTCAATCAGAAACCATGGGAGTGTACTGGAGACTTCCTCACTGATTTCCTTGAGTCATATAGTAACAAAAGAGCTGATTTCAGTGATTACCAATTAAATCCCATCAGGGAAGAAATCTTTTTAAAGTGAACAGAAGGAGAGAACCATGTTTAACAACTCCATTCTAAGAAAAATGACTTTGAAAGACTTATCTGATTTTTGCAATAATCAATAATTCCAGAAGAGAGGTGATGAAGCATGCAACCAACTTCTCAAAAAAGATGATAGACTCAAGATGCAGAAGTTATACATTTTTGTCCACAGCCAACATGGGAGCCTATTTTTACTTGATTAAGCATATATGTCACGAGGATTTTGTTTTTCTTTATTTGGTAATGGGTTGGAAAACATTGTTTTATTGTTGTATTGTTTTTTGATCAATGGGACAGTAGGAGGGTATAGGGGTATAGAGAAAGGTAGCAAAAAGAAAAAAAAAGAAAGATATTGAGGTATCTTTTTTGAAATTCAAAGAAGAGAACAGAATTTGAGGAAAAGCACAAATGACAGTTTTGAAAGTAGAGGCTGAATTTATTAAGTTTTTTTGAAGAAAGAAACTATAGAAGAAAGATCTGCAGTTGTATGAACTATCCTTTTCAGAAGCATGTAAATAGAAATGTCCATTTAATTTGGTGTTGTTAAAGTCAGAATTTAAAAAAAAAAACCACCATCTTTAAGATGAAGATTTCATTCTCTCTTTGTTTAAAATTTTTCTAAGACCTATTTAAATAAGAACCAAATCCCATCAAACATCTCGGGTAAGTTATTTGGCACATTCCACTAACTTCTAAGACATTAGATGAGGAATTGTTTTCATCTTCACTATCCCTTGGCAGTCTAAATTCTGGAGAGTCATTCATTGTCTTCATTCCATAATATCATATCATAATGGCTTTTTCATTCTCAGACCGATTTTCAGATGGCACAAGGTGAGAAAAGATGAGCCCATAAATTCTTTCAATGTATCTGGTACACAGTTTAGGTTGTTCACAGCAAATTAATAAAATTCTGATTCTACCCTCTGCTTGTATTCACTAACTGGCATTTAATTGTATCAAAGTAGAATTGCAAGTTTTCTTCTGCCATATCTATTGGAACCTATGGTTTTCTAAGTTACTTTTCCTTGAAACTGAGCTGTCATTCCAGTGAACGTATTGGGGATTACCCAGGATCTTTTTGTTTGTCATTACATAAACAAAATATGGTTTCATTAGTGGACACTCCCTCTACCAACCCAGTTCACAATTCCTACATATATTCCTCTGTAGTCTTTTATCATTCTGTCACTCTCTAATCCTTACTACCTGAAAACTATTTATCTTCATCATGGCCTTCAATCTTTCTATACCTCATTACTTTTCTAGGCCTTCTTCTTTGTACTTCCTAACCTCTTCCTCCTTTTTTACTCTTGGACCCTTTGGCTAAACATTTTAATCTATTCCCAAATCCCTTACTTTTTTGTCCTATCACTGCTCACATCTTGCCAAATTCCAACTTTAGATTATACCCAGCATTCCCAGTTTTATTCCTACTAATCTGATACTGATAACTGTGCTAGGTTAAGTCATGAAACCATGCTGACTGGATTTACAAAATCATGTTGTATAATCTCAACTGGGCCTTCAGTTTTTACTCCTCTCTAATTGATTCTCTATTTCTATTATCTCAAGAGTTGCTTCAAACTTTCCTTTCTTTCCTTAAGATTATATGACATTACTTCTCCATTTTTACTCTCCCAGTTAAGGACCTTACTTCAGATGTCACCCAACAAATTAAGGCCATTTCCACTAGCTCCTCCCCTTCTCAGCTCACATGCCCCTGATACTGTCTTCACTTAATTCTGTTTACCTCAGTTTCTTTTTTTTTAATTTTTTTTTATTTTTTATTTATTTATTTATTTTTAATTTTATTTTATTTGCAAAACATATGTATGGGTAATTTTTCAACATTAACCCTTACATAGCTTTCTGTTACAGATTTTTCCCCCCAACTCCCCACCCCTCCCCTAGATGGCAGGATATCCACTACGTGTTAATTATGTTAAAATATTTGGCAAATCAAATATATATGTATACATATTTCCAAACTTATTGTTGTGTAAGAAAAATCGTATCTACACAGAAGACATATCAGATAAAGGAAACACAATGTAAGCAAACATCAATCAAGAGTATGAGAATGTTATGTTGTAATCCACATTTCACATCCCTCTCTCTGGGTGTATATGGCTTTCTTCACTGAACAATTGGAAGTGGTTTGAAACATTTCATTGTTGAAGAGAGCCATGTCCATCAGAATTGATTGTCATATAGTATTGTTGTTGCCGTGTATAATGGTCTCCTGGTTCTGCTCATTTCACTCAGCATCAGTTCATGCAAATCTCTCCAGGCCTCTTTGAAATTGTCCTGCTGGTCGTTTCTTACAGAACAATAATATTCCATAATATTCATATACCATAATTTGTTCAGCCATTCTCCAATTGAAGGGCATCTATTTAGTTTCCAGTTTCTAGCCACTACAAAAAGGGCTGCCATAAACATTCTTGTACATGTGGGGCCCTTTGCTTCCTTTATGATTTCTTTGGGATATAAGCCCAATAGAAATGCTGCTGGGTCAAAGGGTATGCACAGTTTGATAACTTTTTGAGCGTAGCTCCAAATTGTTCTCCAGAATGGCTGTATCCGTTCACAGCTCCATCAACAATGCATCAGTGTCCCAGCCCTCCCACATCCCCTCCAACATTTATCATTAACTTTTCCTGTCATTTTAGCCAATCTGACAGGTGTGTAGTGGTATCTCAGGGTTGTCTTGATTTACATTTCTCTGATCAATAGTGATTTGGAGCACCTTTTCATATGACTACAAATAGTTTTAATTTCATCCTCTGAAATTTGTCTGTTCATATCCTTTGACCATTTATCGATTGGAGAATGGCTTGAATTTTTATAAATATGAGACAACTCTCTATATATTTTAGAGGTGAGACCTTTATCAGAACCCTTAAATGTAAAGATGATTTCCCAATTTATTGCTTCCCTCCTAATCTTGACTGCATTGGTTTTGTTTGTACAAAACCTTTTTAACTTAATATGATCAAAGTTATCTATCTGGTTTTCAATTAAGAGATCCAGTTCTTCTTTGGATATAAATTCATCTCCATAGGTCTGAGAGATAAACTATATTACGTTCCTCTAATTTACTTATAGTATCACTCTTTATATCCAGATCATGAACCCATTTAGATCTTATCTTGGTATGTGGTGTTAGATGTGGGTCAAGCCCTAATTTCTTCCACACTAGTTTCCAATTTTCCCATCAGTTTTTATCAAATAGTGAGTACTTATCCCAGAAGCTGGGGTCTACCTCAGTTTCTTTATCTATAGAATGACCAGAATAAGAAAATGGCAAACCACTCCAGTATCCTTGCCAAGAAAGTCTCAAATTGGGTCATGAAGATTATGATGAAATTGAAATGTGTGAACAACTACAACTGATGAAGAGATCCCTCAACATGGACCCTTGGTCCCATCACTTACTGTCTTGTCCATCAGACTACTTCCCATTGTCCCCTTTTCTCTGTCTCTCTGTGTGTTTCTGTTTCTCAGCTTCCATGTCTTCCTTTCTCCTGGTTCCAACCATAGTATCAACAAACATACCCAAGACCTCTCTTTAAAACACACACACACACGAACATCCTCTTACTAGATCTCACCATCTGTTATTTAATATCCTATGTTTCTTTCTTGTCCCTGCAAGTCTCCAAATAATGTGACCTTAGGCCCTCAGTTTCCTCATCTGTAAAAAAGAAACAACAACAAAGAGGACTATTTAGTTTCCAAGGTCCTTTTCAACTCTAAGTCTGTGTCATATTATCTAAGCAATGTTTGGTCATTTGTCAGAAGTGCCATAAAAGGGAATTCTGCTTCAGTTACAAATTGGGTTTAGATGACCTTTGAAGCTTCTTCCAAATCTGAGATTCTATTACCATAGATTTCCTAAATCCAATGCGATGATTTTTCCATCCTACCATGTTGTTTCTTCTTAAAGATTTGCAGTGGTAAAATGCTTGACCATTCGCAAAACACTTTCCCTATCTTCTCTACCCTTCTCATGACATTATTGTATAGTACCTTCTTTAGGAATTTCTACATTCACAGGTGTTGGGATTATAGCACCATCTGCTGGTAGGACCATTTATGTTGATCTGCCTCTCAACACTTGTACCTTTGGACAGAAGAAACTGGGCAAGTGTGTTCCTTTTCTTTCCTTGCAGTTCCCCAACTTTCTTGTCACAAGGAAGTCATCGTTAAACAATAATGATGTACCCTTTTGGTTATTAGGATATGATTCTCTTTGGGGGAACCACTGTTTTTCCATGGATCAGAAGTGAGCAAAAAATACACAGGTGACTCAGAAATCACTATACATGGGTGAACACCTGCCAGTATATGCTTGTAGCAGTTGCTAGAATAAAAGCATGTATGCCATAAATAACTCAAAAGTACAGACTAAACACTAATCTTGGAGGGTTTCTATCCTCTGCCTTAGAAATTCTTAATCTCCCAGCAGACCAGCCATTGATTTGAAATTATTCTCATTTTCTATGTCTTTCTGGCATACCCTCACAGGTAAAGTTTCTGAGTTAATGAATTCCTAGGTAGCCTCTGTTCTAACTGAATCTTTCAAGGAAGTCTGCAGAAAAGTGGCAGATATGTTGTAAACTCTGGATCTGGAATCAGAAGACTTGTGTTTAATTCCTAGCTAGGCTATGTTCGATGTATTTGACCTTAAGCAAAGTCATCATTTCTCAGTCGTGGTTCCCCTATCTGTAAAATGGGGGGATTGGACTAAAAAAATATTGATCTTAAAGATATCACTGCTCACTGGCCTCAGTTTTCTCATCTACAAAATGAAGGAGTTAGATTTGATCTCTAAGGTTCCTTCAATTCTATTCTCTTTTCTACATAAATGAATTCCAATTATGCTGCTTCCTTATAGCCACTGTTTAATTCTGTGACCATCTTTGCAGTCCTCTTTCTAAGTGCTTATAAACTATCTCTTTAATTGTATGTTTCTGTGAAAGATGATTCAAATCCCCTTTTTCTTCTTGTCTCTCAAATTGGCCATTTCCTCAACCCAAGTGAATAGAGATACAAAATCAGAACATTTTTCTTGCAGAAAACCTGGAAAAATAGTATTTAGCAGCTAGAAGAATTGTAGAAAGAGAACAGAGATTATAAACTCCAGGGATGGGACATTATCCGGAAAGAATGGAGGGCCTGAGAGGGAGAGGGGGAGGAAGGGAAGACCTGAAAAAAATAGTCACTGAGTGAGGAGAATAAAAAGATACATTTTCCTCACTTTCCAGTTTTGTCAATTATCTTCTTTGTTCTGTCTCTCCCATGCTAGAAAACTCAGATTATAATCTAATAATCCATATATATATACATACATATATGTGTATATATGTATGTATATATATATAGGAAGGTCTATAGGAAGAATAGAAATGAAGAAATAATCTCACATTGCTGAGTAAACAGTGAAAGGTAACTTTTTTGGTTTCATATTTCTATTTCAGGGACCTGTAATTTTATTGGTGTTGTTAATCTCCTCCAAAGAGATTGTAACCATTGATACTTTTGTAAATGGTCTTCTTGTTATTGTCAAAAAATTCATCATCTTGGAAAAAATCATCATAATATTGATGAGCTCCTCAACTAGAGTAGTCTTCAAACAACATACCATCACTAGATCCATATTTCATTATAATCCATATCTTTTCTATGTGGTTTCATCCATGGATTGCCTACCTTATAACCTCCTTTCATGTAAATCCCTGCATGAGTGCTCAATGACCACGTAATTTTCCTATGCATGTATCTATTTGTTCATGTTCCCTAGGTATCTCCATTCTTCCTACAGGCAGTATATGTGCTTATAGTTGAATGCATTTTAGGTTTGTGGGAGAAAGATTTTATTGTTCCTTTTCTTATAATGTCAGTGTTTGGTCACCCAGCCTTTTCAGAATCTTTTTAAAAATACTACCTTTTGGGGCAGCTAGGTGGCGCAGTGGTTAGAGCACCAGCCCTGAAGTCAGTAGGACCTGAGTTCAAATTTGATCTCAGACACTTCCTAGCTGTGTGACCCTGGGCAAGTCACTTAACCTCAATTGCCTCAGCAAAAAGCAAAAAAAAAAAAAAACAAACTACCTTTTTAGCAAAATGCCAATGGCTAAGTCTGAGATATCTTGGTTTTATCAACCTTAAGATTCTTTTTTGATGAAATGATATAATGATTTTGGAAAGTAATTTGGAATTAGATAATGTTACTAAAATGTCCATATCTTTTGGACTATTGATTTCATAGCTGAGCTTATATCACAAGGAAACCACAGATAAGAAAATACCCATATATTCTGAAATATTTATAGCAACATTTTTATGATACTTAAGAACATAAATGTTTATCAAATGGGGAATAACTAAACAAAATGCAGTCCATTAATATAATAAAATACAATTGTGTTATAAGAGATGTGATGAATATAGAGAAGTATATAAAGCTCTATATGAATTGATGCAAAGTGAAGTGAAAGTAAAAATAATATACAAAGTAATTACAACTATTTAAATGGAAAGAACAATACATCAAAAAAAAATTAAATGTAACATGAATATCAAGTGGTGTGACTTGAAGAGTTATGAAAAAATAGCTCTAAGATATTCCTTCATAGAGGAGGGAGAGTTACGAGTGTACCTTATTGCATGTTTTGGGTCTTTCTCAATGTATTGATCATTTTGCTGACTTTTTTTCCTTTCTTTAAAAAAATACTATTTGTCAAATGGAATGGCTATCAGGGAGAAGGGAGGCAAAGAAGGGAGGATATCTATATGAAATACCATGGTGATTTAAGAAACAAAAAACATCAAGACAAAACAAAACAAAAACAGTCTCATGCAAATGAATAGGAAGAGGAAAGGTAAAGAATGAAAAGTGAAGCCACTTGGAGGACTCAAACGACTCATTACTTCTTTGTTCCAAATTCCCATCTTTATTATTTTATTTGATAGGCAAACAAACTTCCCTTCACTAGCTATAAAGAAAAATAATCAGACACCAAATATATAAGACGGATAAGAGGTGTTAATAGTAGGAAGGAATTTTAATATATTCTCTAAAATGGTTCAACTGTAGTTCTGCCTGATGCCATAGAGGATGGACAAGATGACTTGCAAATATTTGAATTTTATAATTCCATGATAAGCAAACTCAGAGAGGGAATTTGCTTTTAACATATATTTTGGTTTTGCCATAATTATAATAATAATTACTGTTTTCTTTCAAGAGAAGACTTTAAATACAGAGTTGATGACTGACTGAGCTTTTAGGATATCACAGATCCTTCCCCAATGCCCCTCAGGTGGAACTTCACAGAAACAATACTTTTCTTCATCTTAAGGAGCTCTAGCACAAATTTCATGATTAATCTTGATGAAACAATGAGGAACTCCATCCCTTGGAGTAGAATTAGAATTATGCAACCTTATTTGTTTTCACATTGTCTAACAGTTTACATTGAATATAATATTCAAAATCTAGCTAATAATTATTCTTTTTATAGAACTGGAATTATAATAAATTGCTTTAGACTCTTGAAGGTAAGAAGTAACTGTGAAGTACTATTGCGTTGCCTGTAACAGTTCTCTTTTATATTTTTCATCTCATTTGGTGTAGGATCTATCTTCCCACTGAGTAAATTCCTTCTCATTAATTTTGCATCATTAATTTATACATACTTTTCTCCTTGGTGCTTTCTGTTCATTCATTAGGAATTTTAACTCTTTCTAAAGGAAGAAAAAATTAAGTATGGTTCTCCTTTTGGTCCACTGCTTCAACTCATGGTTGCACTCAAACTTTAGGACTGGGCCTTCAAAGGACACTTGCTACATGGGATTCTAGAGTATCCTATCAGTTTGTGTTCCTAATATTACGGGAGACATGAATCCCCACTTCTGTTAATCCCCACTGCAGTTAACCAGTACAATCCAATTAGCTTTTAGCAAAGGCTTTTGCTAAAATGACATAGGAAGAATGGTAGTTTAAACCTGGGTGCAGTCTCTCACAAATACAATGTCCATGGAAAGAGTGGATTCAAATTTAGAGTAAAATGGTGATCAGAAAGAGTGACACTCTCAAGGTCTCTTTTAAGAATTTTAGAATTGATTGTATGACCCAGGAGACCCTGGCATAGGACTGCCCAGCATGGTGTGCCCTCATCAGAGAAGGTGCTATGCTCTATGAGCAAAGCAGAGTTGAATCAGCTCAGAAGAAACAAGAGATTTGCAAAATTAGAGAGTCCACCTCAAATGTTCCAGAGACCATTTTGTTTGACCTGTAGCAGAGCATTTCAAGCTCATATTGGTCTAATCAATCAAATTAGTTAAATACACTGTAACTCAACTCTAACATAGTGATGCCATTTTGGTCCTCTTCAAAAATGAAGGACAGCAATCAACAATGGTAGTGTGGTTTTTGTCTAAGGAAAACATGTGGTCTGTAATTCAAGTGGGCCTTAAAGTTTTTTTTTCTCAAATGCAGTCCTCTAAAAGCTCAATTCTGTTACCAAAATTAATCCTCTTTTCACTCTATAGCTACTTCTCTTTGTTACCAGAAGCCACATTCCTTGAAGGTGTGTGCTTCTGATCTCCTCTATATCCAAATATGTTTGGAATGGATGCTTTGTTTCCCTCAAATATTCCTTGAATTCTCACATACTGCTCATCCCATTGTTAAATTAGGTATCTCCTTCTGAGTAAATAATTCTACTGCTAGAATCCATGGAGGGTGGAGGAGAGGAGACATTAACTCATGTCTTCTTGAAAGTCTCCTCCCTCTTAGCCTATACTCAACTGAACTGCTTCTGCTGGACTCTCTCCAATTTAATTAAAATCCCTTGTGGATACAACCCATTTTTAGTTTAGGCAAATCATGCTGTTCTTTCTGATTCATTTAAAGAAAGGGGCTCATATTTCCGAAATGGAACAACTCATATACTCTTGCTATCTTTTTCTGTGATTTCATCACTTGGGAAACAAAATTCCCTCCTTACACAAGTATAATTTGTAATATAGCCCTTGTTCTGATATATCACTAAGGGGAGGTGACAACTGAGTTATTGAAGACTTTGCAGTTGTTAAAGCATTCAGTCATGTCCGATACTCTGTGATCATGGGGTTTTCTTGGCAAAGATGCTGAAGTGCTTTACCATTTTCTTATCCAGTAGATAAGGCAAATCAAGGTTAAGTTATTTACCTAAGGTTACCCAGGTAGTGTCTGAGGTCAAATTTGAACTCAGGTCTTCCTGACTCCAAGCCCAGTGCTTTAGCCACTGAGCCTCATATCTGCTTCCTTCAATACTATGCCAATTCAATTTAATTCCATATTTTGAAAAAATCAAGTAAGTTTCTAGAGGGTAGGATCTCTCCAAGATTACCAAACCAAATCCTAGCTGGGCCCATTTCCCAGCAGAGGATAGATATCATGATAATGAATGCAGAAAATACAAATATAACATAGATATTCCCTGCTCCTTCCTTCAAGGAATTTATAATGGAATTGAACAAGGGAAAGAAAGTTTAGCAGTTTTCAAGAGTAAGAAGGCTGGAAAGGTAGAAAGACACTAGGTTTTGAAAAGCTTCAAGAGTTATTCAAAAGACTTTCCATTTGGTCCAGTAGATAATGAGGGAGCTTATTATTCTGCGATATGGAGGGAAAAAAAAATCATGCACAGGGTTTCAAGTCAGAGTAATCTCATTAGGAACATTACATGATTCAGTAAATAACAACATATACCCCATTAACACCTGACTCAAAGAACTCAAGATTTTTTTTAAAACTGTCAACAATGAAATAGTTTGAATTGTAATGAGTTGTGATAAGTCTTAATCCATAAAAGCAGCTTGTGTCCCCAGATCATCAGATTGAAATTCAGAAGAGTGATCTTGATTGTTCTTCTTGCCTCTAGCTTGGATAATGTAAATTCCAGATTATCTTTACAGAAAGATAATGAAGAGAAAGAAAGAGTTTGAAAAGAAGCCACAAGGAGGCAGAGTTTTTCTCTATCTTCAAGGGCCACTTCCTAAAGAGAATCTTCTAACACATCTCTTCTGAAGCAGAAATATAGGAAACCAAGACGTCTGTTCTTCCAAGTTCTTTCAAGCTCTTCCCAACTCTTCTCCCAAGGATTTGCCAACTCTGCCCTCAAGTAGTCATGAAGCACCAACCAATCAATCTTCCCACTGAAGAAAGTTTTAAGAGACAGGATTTAAGCTCTTGGTATGACTTAAAATCACAGTTCAGGTTTCTTATCCAATGTGATACCATTCTGAATCTTCATAGTTATTACTGTCTTTGCTTTGAAATTACTTGGTGTCACTTTAAATATAGTTGACATTTACTTAATTGTGAATATATGCCTTTATTATACCCCAAATAGAATTTAAGCTTCTTGAGAGCAAAAGAAAAATCTTTTTTCAATCTCTGTATATATATATATATATATGCATATATCTATATATAGTGTATATATATATGTATATATATAATGAAAGTTTAATAAGTATTCATTGAATTTAATTAAAATATTTCTACTCTCACCTAGTGGTAGGTTTTTCTCTGATACAATAAAAGCTTAGTAAATACTTGTTGACTGACCCTATTTATTTTCCTTATCTCTCTGATCAGTTTATCGATAAGTAGAGTAGACAAATTTTTGGATACTCTTTTTTAGTACATATTCTCCATTATGTCTCCTCTATAAAAACTAGCAGTCTTACTGACACAGTCTCTTTAGCTGAAACTACCAGGATGTCTCAAAGAAGACTTTTTGTTGGTTTCAATCAAGTCTCACATTTCCCATATCATTATTTCTTCTTTTCCTTCCTCCCTACCCTTTAGAGAGGAGGGCAGGCTTTTTCCTAAAATGTTTATACAACAGAGGAGAGGGTAAATAGTCAGATGAGGGTGGAGAAAGAGTCTAAAGTGGAGCTTGGAGGGGAATAGATAACTGAAGGTTGCCAATCAGTCACTCATGTTTCAGTGACTCAGGTAGGCTGAAAACATGTCTGTTAGAAATCGTAATACTCAAGGAGCCCTTGACAGCCACTATTCTTCATGGAGACCATGAACAATTGCTGGCCTACCAATGTCTGACTGAAATAATAGCTGTACCTCCAGGATCATTTGGAAGACAGATGGTGGAGACAGGTCCCATTTGTCTGCCCACATCATTTTCATAATTTTCACTGTCCTCTCAGGCCCAGGGATAAAAGAAGCAAACCTCAGCCTTACTAATTAGTCATGTTTATTAGAGAAATATTAAAAAAACATCTACTTTCTACACAACTTTTTTTTTTTTTCAGTTTTGAAATGACTGCTGCATCAAAGGAAAAAAATAATTTACCTGGTTAATCCCTGATGTTTTGTCATTTCATTCCTGGGCCTTATTTCCACTGCTTTTCTTTTTTGACATAGTAGCTTAATTGTAGAGATTGTAGAGATTCTCTCCTTCCCTCATCTTTTCCCTCACTTCCCTCACTTTTGTTATCTATATGAAATCTACTCTTCTACTACTTCATATTATAAAATTGGATGTTTTTAACCATACTAAATCTATCACTTGCTACTTGACTAACAAGTACTTTGTGAGGTTTTTTTTTTGTTTTTTTTTAAGAGTTTTGCAGCCAAAGGTTTTCCATCAAGTCAAGATTTACGTGTCTGGCTTTGTTTATGTCTTTATAAGAGAAAGGAAATCCATTATTATTTATTTAATGAATATTTATTATTGGGTGTCTACTATGTGCCTAGCCTTATAGATTGTCCATTCGTTTTGGTTTTTTTTTTTTTTTCTATAAGGCATCCTCTTTACCCCTTCAGTTCCAGTCTCTAAGAGGCACAAATTCATATGAGAGTTAGCTGCCCCAGTCACAGAACCGCCACTGAGGATTTAGCCAGCAGCCTCCCCCTCGAGCCCAGGAGCTTCCTGACGCTCCGTTCCTCCCCTCCCCCACCCACTGCCCCGCGCCCCACCCTCCTTCTTCGGCCACCGCCTTCCGCAGGCCATTTCCACCAAGAAAAAGGAATCGCATGTATGTCCGCTATCCAGAACCTCCACTCTTTCGACCCCTTTGCTGATGCAAGTAAGGGTGATGACCTGCTTCCTGCTGGGACTGAGGATTATATTCATATAAGAATTCAACAGAGAAACGGCTGGAAGACCCTCACTACTGTCCAGGGGATCGCTGATGATTACGATAAAAAGAAACTAGTGAAGGCATTCAAGAAAAAATTTGCCTGCAATGGTACTGTAATTGAGCATCCAGAATATGGAGAAGTAATTCAGCTACAGGGTGACCAGCGCAAGAACATATGCCAGTTCCTCGTACAGACTGGACTGGCTAAGGACGACCAGCTGAAGGTTCATGGAGTTTAAGTGCTTTTGGCTCACTGAAGCTTAAGTGAGGATTTCCTTGCAATGAGTAGAAAAATTCCCTTCTGTCCCTTGTCACAAGTTTAAAAACTTCACAGCTTGAATAATGTAACCATTTGGGGGTCTGCTGTTTAACTTGGACTAGTGTAACTCATTCTTGTAATAAACGGAAAAGAGCCATGCAGTCTAATTTTGCAGTCCGTCATTTAAACAGAGGGAAAGCCTGGTAGCGCCCAGCCTGGCACACAAATAATCTAATATTTCAGTCAAGTCCAAAGTTCTAGCATCTGAGGCAGTGTCTGTCCAGAGCTTCCTTGGTGATCCCTCCCTTTCTGTCCATTACTGTAACTCTCTGAGCTGCCTTTGATGATGCTCAGAAGAGTGAGTTAAGGTCACCAACACCCAGTCCAGTGATACGATCTAGATAAAGTAGCAGAACAGGGATTCCCCTGGTGACTTGCACCACTTGATCAGAGAGGAGTTTCGTTTTGAGGCAATGGTAGGACATTTTCTTATGTCATACCAAGGTCCAATGTTGTCTGACCAGATAAAGTTGTAACTACTAACTCTGGGGGGATACACAAGTGGAGAGAACACCCTACTATGAGGAGTCTTACCTGAATTGAACAAGGGAACAAATTATGAACTAATGTATCAAAACAGTCAGTGAGGTAACTGCTGAGTTTACAATTTATTAGCCACAGCTGCCCAGTGCCAGGTGAAGTGACAGACTGGTTTGGTTTTCGTTTCTTTTTTCTTTTTTAGGTTAGATGTTATGTAATGTTTTTAAACTCTTATTTAAATAAAACTGGTTTTCAGAAATGTGAAAAAGAAATAAAAAATATAGACAGAAAATTGATCCTCTTATCCTCCTAATTTAGAGTATATATGAGGAAACTCAGTTTTAGAGAGAAATCACTTGAACAAGTTAAATAGGTATTGAGTAGGACAACAAGGATCAAAATTCAAGATCTCTGACTTTAAATCCCTTCTCTTAAACAATTGAACCACCTAAATTTAGATCTGGAAAGGATTTCTAAGGTCCAGTTCCCCTCATCATACAGATAAGGAAACTGAAACCCAGAAGGTTTAAGTGATTCCTCCCTCATTATATACATAGCAAAAAGCACTATAGAAATAATTGGTGGCTTCCTGTATTGAATGCTGGGTCTGGAATCAAGAAGACCTGAGATTAATTTGAGTCTCAGATAATTCCTAACTGTGTGAACCCTTCTCTCCCCCACCTCCCAAAAGTCACTTAATCCTTGTGTGACTCACCTGTCTAATGGAGATGATAGTAGTTGTGAAGTTCATTCCAGAAAATAATTGTTCATGCACATAGTAGGTTCTAAAGAAATCCTTATGTCCTCCTTTTCCCTCCCCCCAAGTGGGATTTGAAGTGAGGTACTCTGCTTTCAGTTCCCCAGAATTTTCTCCCTCTTCTATTATGCTGCTTCTCTTATCATGCTGCAACCAAGTATTTATTGATCAAAGCAAAGTGATATGATGGAAAAAAAAAAAAACAAAACAAACACTAGATAAAGACTTAGAGGAAATGGGTTGAATCTCAGCTCTGGTACTTTAATACTTATGTGACCCTGGGTCTCAGTTTTATTACTCTAAAATGGGTTTGAGGTAGGGGTAAGACTAGCTAACTTCTAAGGTCCCTTCCAACTTTGAATCTCTGATCCCATTTTTTATAAAATAGTAGCACTTTATGTGCACTTGGTCAGTTTCTGTGAAGATCTGTATGAACTGGCTATTTCAGTGACATAACTGAAGAGAATATTGCTTAGATCCCAGCTTCTTAAACTGTGATTCATGACCCCATATGGATATTTCATAACTGAATGTGGGGGGGTCATGAAATTGTGATTTATTATCAGTTAATATTTGATTTGTTTTTCTATTTCATGTGCCCATATCTCTAGGATCACATAAAAATGTCTTGGACAAAAAGGGCATGTGAGTGGAAAAACATTAAATGCCCTAGCTTAGATGATCAAACACTAATAAAAGGCAAGCCTGAATCTTAGTTTGGGAATATTTCCCTTGTGTTTTTATTCCTTTGCCTGATACTAGATAACCAATCTGGAGAAAAATCAGATTCTGAGATTATCTAATAAATCCAGGAAGACTCAGTGGGCATTTTTTAAAATTAATTGATTTTTATAGGCATTTATTTCATTTTCCCACTACCCACCCACCCAACCCCTTGAACAATTTCTTTTTTATTGTTTTCTTTTTGTTTGGTTATACATGTACATTAATTTTTTTATACACGTTTCTTTGGGAGAGAAAAATCAGAACAAAAGGAGAAAACCACAAGAAGAAAAAAAGTGAACATGAAGTGTGGTCATTTATATTCATTCTCTATATTTCTCTCTTTGGATATAGATTGCATTTTCTACCCAAAGTTTATTGGGATTGCCCTGGATCACTGAATCACTGAGAAGAACCAATTCTTTTATAGGTAATCATTGCACAATCTTGTTGCTTTGTACAATGTATTCCTGATTCTACTTGTTCCACTTAGCAGCAGTTCATGTAAATCTTTCCAGGGCTTTCTAAAATCAGCTTGTTTATCAATTTTTTTTCCTTGAGGCAATTGAGGTTAAGTTACTTGCCTAGGGTCACACAGCTAAAAGTGTTAAGTGTCTGAGGTCAGATTTGAACTCAGGTCTTCCTAACTTCAGGACTGGTGCTCTATCTACCACCCCATCATTTTTTTTTTATAGAACAATAATATTCCATTACCTTTATATGCCAAAACTTGTTCAGCCATTCTCCATTTGAGGGGATCTACTCATTTTCCAATCCTTTTCTACCACAAAAAGAGCTGCTACAAATATTTTTTGCACATGTGGGTACTTTCCCCTCCTTTACAATTTCTTTGAGATACAGACCCAGTAGTAGTACTGCTGGGTCAAAGGGTTTACAGAGTTTTATAGACCTTTGGGCATAGTTCCAAATTGCTCTCCAGAACAGCTGGATCATTTCACAACTCCTTGGTGGACTTTTTTAAAAGGAGATTAATTCTGCCATTGTTCTCTTCTTCCTTAAAGTCTCCATGTGATAAGTAGTTCTTGCATGAGAGGTATAGATGTAGGGAGAAAGGTTTCTCTTTCCCCAATCCTTGCTAAAAGGATATTTGTTATGGCCTGCCTGGGCAATCCTAGGTGGCCAAATACTAATAAAGGCAAATTTGACTCTCAATTTGAGGCAAGTTTTTCTGTATTTTTATTATCTTTGCCTGTTCCTAGGTGACCACAACCTGATTTTGAGATGGCTTCATCTAGGCTTGGAGATGATCTTGTCAGTCAGTCAATACCCATTTATTAAGTACCTATTACACATTTCAGGCATTATATTAAGCCTTATGAGTTTGAGAAATCTAAGAATTCTGGGTCTAGGATAGGCCTCATTGTAGTTAAAGTTTAAAACTAGAATGAAAAAGCACATTGATAAATCATTCTCTAATTTTTAAAAAAAGGAGATTTATTTGAACATTGCATGGGAAGGATATTACTAAATGAGTATTTGTATCTAGCATTTTTGTATAGGAAATAAATATCTGTCCCGTACCTGATTCATACTTTCCAATGCATTTGCATGAAACCCTAAAAATCAGCCAAAACTGAAACATTAAGCCAGATTTTTTTCCCATTCTGGAACACCATAATTGAGGTTTAATGAACCAGTGAGAATAAGAAAAGGCAATATAATTCCTTTCATTAATAAGTAAGCCCCTCAAGACTGACTCCAGTATAAACTGCATGTATGGGTTCAGAGCAGAGGCTTGCTTCAATAGACTCTCAAGGATATTACTTTTTTTTTTTTTTTTTTTTTTGCTTTTTGCTGAGGAAATTGGGGTTAAGTGACTTGCCCGGGGTCACACACAACTAGTAAATGTTAAGTGTCTGAGACCAGATTTGAACTCAGGTCCTCCTGACTTCAGGGCTAGTGCTCTATCCACTGAGCCACCTAGCTGCCCCCAAGGATATTACTTCTGACATAAAATTGTTGTTTGAGAACAAACCCCCCTAAAGTAAAAAGGATCTTAGTAAGATTTTGTCAATTAGGCAGTCTCCTTCTTGATTCTCTATAAGCTTGTACTATATACAGTTCAAATAAGAATAAAAACTGAGGGGCCTGCTTGTAAGTATTTATAGAAAGGGTGGTCTCCAGATGTTCCTTGAGATGTACAAGAACAAATATAAACATCCAATAAAAACTAGAGTGAAGCCAAAACACAGACTTTTTAATGGGTCCCAATTAAGATTTTACTGTAATGAAAACATTTTTACAGGGATTTATGGCTCTCTTGGAGGAGTCTGAGGTCAGTATGATCCACATCTCACCTTCTGAATTAGACAATATTCAGTCATGTAAAGCTAAATTTAAAGAATTTTAATAAATAATCAAGTATTTCCCCCACAAGTGCCCAAGTCCCTGAGCCTGGCAGCTAGTTAGACTTGTGAACAAATACAACACTCCCTGTGAGTGCTAGGTAAGTTTTAAGACATTTAGCCTCATATATAACAATTCATCATAAGGGATCAATTTTAATTTGGAGTTGAAAACGATTTAGAGATCATCTGATTGAGTTAACCTAATCCAGACCCTCCCATCATGCTGCTCCTCCTAAAACATTTTTATGCCTTAGTCCTGCCTGCACTCTAGCCTCCACTTAGAACTCCAGTCTCCTTTTTGGTGAATCATAACACTTCTAACTTGACTCAGGTCCATAATACTTCTGATCTCTGATCATCCTTCCATTCCTCCACACACCTACTTCTTATTCTGGCCCTGGCATCAAAATGTAAATCAACACTACAGCTTTTTAAAAGAATGAGTCAATCAATCATTTATTCTAGGATTCTATTTACTATTCCTTCAACTTCCATGACCAAAATACCTTTTCTTGACACCCACTCTATTTTACAATAGGTACTGTCTTCTTATTAGAACATGTCATTTGAGGGTTTGTCTTTTGTTTTTGTAGCCTGTCATTTGTGAGAACCAACCCCCAAATCTGAAATAGTTTTAGAAAGAAATTTATTAGGTCATTTGGTAGAGGAGAATGAGTAAGAAAGAAAGTGTAGCTTTCTCTTGTCTAGACTCTGAAAGATTCACATTATATAGGATTTATCAGGGTGCCCTCATACACTCTACACATATACAGATAAGAAATTTTGCTGAGAGGGTAATTTGAAGCAAGGTAGATGGAGATGAATATTGGTAAATATAGACATTTAATAAGATTTGGGCAAAGCCAAAATACAAATGAAACCCAAACCCAACAAACTTGTATTGCCTCAAGATAGAATCTGAGTAAAGAAACCCAAAACAATATTTTTCATAGATCTAGGAACTAGGAGAACCAAAAATAGCCATCTCCAGCATACCTAGAGAGTTACCAAGGTAAGGGTAACATTTTGGCTTCAAGTAATCTCTAGTTACATAAAGTTAGATTTAAAAAATTATTGTATAAGCATCACTAATATTATGATTTCTACTAAAATTTTAATTTGATACTTCAGGAGGTCTGTGATCCAAGAGATGTAGGTATTTTTTCACACCAATGTATACAGCAGTCCTTTAGTGTTTTTTCCGTACTGAACAATCCTTATTTATGTACTTCCATGAGGTCTTTTCAAAAGTCCCACTGAACACAAAGGAGAAGTTCCTCTAATCTAGGGTTTCTTTACTTTGAGATCTGAGAATATGTATTTTTAAAATGTTGTTCAATAAAATTGATTTCCTGAGTGATCCTTTGTGTTTTATTTTATGCATTTAAAACATTATTGTGAAAAAAGGGGACCCCATAGTTTTTACCACATTGCCAAATGAGCCCATGAAGCAAACGAACAAAAAAAGCCTTGCAGACTTAATAGGATCTATGAGATGCAGAGCAAATTTTGCTGGACTAGCCTTAGAGAACCCAAGGTTATTGCCATATCCTGATGTTGTATTGGAGTAGGACTTTAATAGAGGACTAATAGTAATAATAGAACAATTATAACTAATAAAAATAAATTAATATTTGCTTATATTTATCTAGAATATTGTTGGTATTGGTCCTTCATTCTCAAAAACTACCATGACCAAAGGAAGGTGATACCATGGCATGCAAATAAATTGGATTTAAGTGAGGGAGTGCTATGCAAGGTCACCTGCCTCACTTTCCCTTCAGAGACATCTGGGCCATATAAAGTCTTCTCTCTGTGTGTACATATATACATGTATGTATATACATAAAAAACTTTTATATTTTCTATATGTGTGCATATGTGTATATGTGCCTATATACATGTATACATGAGTATAGTATTTCATATATACATAAATATATATATTCAATTACTTAGATGAAGGTATATATGATATGCTTATATTTCCAGGTGCCTTGTTGTGAATATTCTATGCTTAGAATGGTTTCAGTATCAGAAATGGGGCCATGGAGAGCTCATTCTAAAACCATAAATCCTCTTAAATTCAGTAGATACCTCTTCTTGCTCCATTTCATTTCTTTTTTTTTTCCATTTCATTTTTAAGTGAGAATCCTATATTTTAAATTATATTAGATGCTGTTTCTCACTTGAATTTATCTTTTTATGTTGACTTCTGTCTTTGCATTTCAAAGACTCAGTTCTAATTTTTCATCATAAATGTTTTAAAATTCTGTATTTTATTAAAGATTCATTTCTTCCATTGTAAAATTATTCTTAGTTTTGATGGTTAAATCATTCTTAGTTATAAACCTGTTATCTTTTCTCTCTGAGATACCATCTTCCATACTCTCTTCTTCTTCATAGTGCTAACTAGTAAATCTTGTGTGATCTTGACTGTTTTTTTTTTTTGATAATTTGAATTGTTTCTCTCTGACTGCTTGCAGTATTTTTTTTTTAATCTAGTAACTGTAGTTTTTTTTTTAATAAGAAAGTTTATATTTGGGAGTCATTCGGGAGGTAACTGATGAGTCTTTTGGTTTTCTTTTGTCTTCTTGTATAGAACAGTTTTCTTTCCTGATTTTTTGAATACTATATCCAGGATATTATTTTTTGGGGGGGCTTTCAGATAATCTAATGTTATTTTTTTTCCTGAGGCAATTGGGGTGAAGTGACTTGCTTAGGGTCACACAGCTAGGAAATGTTAAGTGTCTGAAACCAGATTTGAGCACCAGTCCTGACTTCAGGGCTGGTGCTCTATCCACTGTATTACTTAGCTGCCCCAATCTAAAGCATATTAAATGATCTTTCCTTGATCTTTCAGGATGTTTTTGATATTAAATATTTTGCATTTCTTTTATTTTTCTTGTTGTCTTATAGAATCTCTAAATTCTCATTGACCTATTCTAATTTTCAAATGTACTTTTAAGTGTGTACGTTTCTGTATTTCTTGTGGTAAGGTGTTAATTTTCTAAGTATTTTCTCCATAATTTTCATTTTTTTGTAGTAATCTCATTAATTATATCATTTTAAAAGGAATCTGTTATTTAAACTTTTGCTTCATTTCTTCTAAGAATTTTAATTTATCTTGTGACCAAATTGTGCTTAGATTTTAGTGTTTTGGAATTGTTTTCTTCTGGGTTTGCATTTTGGGTGTACCCATCAAAATAACCCTTCTTTTTTTGTTAATTTTCTCATTCTTCCTTCCTTTATTTTTTCTTTTCAATTTAGGACTTTCAATTACTTTTCAATTTAGGACTTTGTGCAATTCTGGTAGAATTGTGATGGCCTTATATGAGCATAGCTTATCTTTTTTGTTGTTGTTGTTTCTACATTCTTCACTGAGTGTTGTGTTCTTTAAATATTATGGGACTGGCTCAATACAGGGAGCTACTTTCAGCAAACCTTATGTGGTCTAAACAAGGGCATAATTTGATTTTTACCTTCCTATGCAACAAGCCTGTAGATTTGCACTTGGATAGATCTACAATAGACAGTTCTAGGCCTTAATCTCAGTCATCTAACTGGGAAGCATAAGAGTAACAGCTTAGGTAGGCTCTGTTCTGAGCTCAGCGAGAGAATCAGCATTCCCTTCTGCAGACTCAGAATAACAGTGCAGTGACCATTTTCTTAGTTCAAGGTCTGGCTGTGTAATATTGCCCTGTTCCTAATTCATAGTTCCTTCCCTATTCATTTGCTTTCAATTATAATTTATGATCTTAAATTGGAAAGATAATCTAGTGTGGTTTCTCCTTAAATTTTTCAATCTCTCCTCATTCTGTTAGTCTTCTTAGATCTTTATTGGAGCAGAAATAGGGAGGGATTTCAATTATACTGCTTTCACTCATTCTTCCTATCTTGGTATATCTCTTAGTTTCTCTCTTTGCATACTACTCTATCATGTTGCTGGATCAAACTTGATAACATTTGAAGATGAAGAGTTTTGGTTGCTAGGTTCTCATGAAAATGTTGCAAAAATACAGATTCAATTTGAATTTAAATCAATTAAACAATTATTTAATATTTACTATGTGTCAGACATTGTGCTAGATATAAGAATACAGAGATAAAAATTATCCAGTCTCTGCCCTTTAGGAGCTTGCATTTTTTTTTTTTTAGGGAAATAAAACATATGCAGATGAATTAATACAAAATAATATAATATTATTTCCGGGATGGAATAAGAAGAAGCATTAAGATTTGAGGTACTTAGGAGAGTCCTTTTTATGAATATAAAGAACAGATTTCTGAATGATCAGAGCTATTCAAAGAGCTACTTGCATGGTAATAAGTTCTCTATTACTGAGAGATTGCTCAAAAGATTTATGTACAGAGGCAGGTTAGACAAGATAGCTTGTAAAGTCTTCCTTTTTCAGGCTACATTTCCTTCTTGTTGTTGTTGTTGTTTGTTTGTTTATTTTTAATTCACATTGCTTTATGAATCATGTTGGGAGAAAAAAAAAACTTAGAACAAAAGAGAAAAACCATGAGAAAGAAAAAAAAAAACAAAAAAGAAATGAACATAGCATGTGTTGAATTATATTCAATCTCCATAGTTCTTTTTCTGGATACAGATGGTGTTTTCTGTCCAAATCTATTGGAATTGCTTTGGATCACTGAACCAAGTCTTTCATAGCTGATCATTATACATAATTGCTGTGACTGTGTACAATGTATTACTGGTTTTACTTGTTTCACTTAGCATCAATGTTCATGTAAATCTTTCCAGGTTTTCCTAACATCAACTTGGTCATCATTTTTTATAGAACAATAATATTCTATTACCTTCATTTATCACAACTTACTCAGCCATTCCCCAATTAAGGGGTATCTACTCATTTTCCAATTCTTTGCCAGGACAAAAAAAAAAGCTGCTATAAATTTGCATATGTGGTTCCTTTTCCCTCCTTTATGATTACCTTGGGATGTAGACACACTAGTGGCACTGCTGGGTCAAAGGGCATGCATAGCTTGATAGCCTTTGGACACAGTTCCAAATTATTCTCCACAATGATTGCATCATTTCACAATTCTACCAACAATGCATTAATGTCTCAGTTTTCCCACATCTCCTCCAACATTTGTCATTATCTTTTTCTGTCATCTTAGTCAACCTGAGAAGTGTGAAGTGGTGCCGCAGAATTGTTTTAATTTGCATTTCTCTAATAGTGATTTAGAGCATTTTTTTCATATAACTAGAGATGGCTTTAATTTCATCATCTGAAAATTGTCTATTCATATCCTTTGATGACTTATCAATTGGGGAATGACTTGTATTCTTATAAATTTGACTGGTTCTTTATATATTTTAGAAATGAGACCTTTATCAGAAACACTGGCTATAAAATTTTTTCCCAGCTTTGTACTTCCCTTTTAATCTTGTTTCTGTTGGGTTTGTGCAGAACCTTTTTAATTTAATGTAATCAAAGTTGTCTATTTTGCCTTTCATAATTTTTTTTAGTTCTTCTTTAGTCATAAAGTCCTCTCTTCTCCAAAGGTCTGATAAGTAAATTATCCCTTGCTCTCCTATTTGCTTATGGTATCACCCTTTATGTCCAAATAATGTACCCATTTTGACCTTATTTTGGTATGCTGAGCTTCTGCATATTATTTTCTAGTTTTCCCAGCCATTTTTGTCAAATAGTGTGTTCCTATCCCAGAAACTGGAGTTTGGGGATTAACTAATACTACGTTATTATAGGCAATGATTATTGTGCATATCGAATGTATTCCACTGATCCACCACTCTATTTCTTAACCAGTACCAAATGGTTTTGATGACTGCTGCTTTATAGTATAATTTTAGGTCTAGTACTGCTAAGCCACCATCTGTAAAATCCTTTTAACTAGGAGATTCATGTTTCTTTGACCAGATATAAACATAATAAAGTTTATCCTGCATCCTATTAAAGCAGTGGCTTGGAACAAGGAGGGGCTGGAATGAGGAAATCTACTAGGAAGCTATAGAAATATTCCAAGGTCATGGTAAAAATGGACCTGTTCTAAGGGTATAGTAGAAGAAACAGAGAGGATGGCAGGTGCTAGACATATTATAAAGATATGGAATAGAGAACTTTATGATTGGCCCGGAGGAGGAAAGGAGAGAGAAAATTAAAATATCTCCAAAGTTGTAAACAAGGAAAACTAGGTGAATGTTTTTGCCACAAATAAAAATGGTAAAGTCAAAAGAAAACACAGGTTTAGGAGGAAAGATTAACTCTGTTTTCATGTATTGTCTTTGACGCAATGAGATATACAGGTCAGATATCCTGAATGTAGTAATTGTACATTTTGCTGAGGATAGAACTACTGCTTTGAAGAGAAATAATAGTTGTAGATATTTGGGCACCAATCAGGATGGAGATGGTAGAGATATTCTTAGAATGTTGTTTTCTTTGGTCTTTAGACTGAGAGACATTCTCTATCCCTTTTCCCATGTATAAAAGAGGTGCAATGGGTTAGGAGTTAAGAGAGGTAGGTTGTAATTCTGATTCTGCCACTAACTTGCTGTATGACCTTGAAGAACTCATATCAATTCTCTGTGACTCTGTTGCCCCACTGTAAAATAAAAGAGTTGAACTATATGGTCTCCAGAAATGACTTTAAGTGTTTGTACATGAAAATGCTGCAGTATTGATCCAGTTCTCTTATTTGCCCTTCCTTTGCCTTTACAATTATCAGAAACAAAGTCTCCTGCCATTAATCCTTTCATTAGCTTACCAAGGGAAGAAAGACAGCCAAGAAAAATGCATGATTTGTGTTCTGAAAGAGCTGGATTGTCTGCAAATCTTCTTAACACTCACAAAACTCAGATCTTGAGCCCTGTGTTAATTAGCTTTAAGCCTTCTACATGACAAGAGCAGATGCTCAGCCGTTTCCTTCCCAATGGGTGTGTCACTGAGATCAGCAGCCAGAGAGGCTTTAGCTCTTTCCTAGTTTGCTTTAGTCTCACAGAAACAAAGAATCATGGAATATTTCTAGCTGGAAAGAATCTTAGGGGTTTTTCTAGGGCTCCTTGGTCCGTATTTCTCCTTTTTCCCAATACATTCCATTTTTTATCACAATCTTATTTATATAGAGATTATAAATTCAGAACTAGATAGAATAAAATACAAGAGAAAGATCACTGGATTTGGAGTCTAAGAACATATTCAAATCCTTGCTTCTTTATTTACTGTGTGACCTTGGGTAAGATAGTTCATTTATCTGTTCCTCTTTTCTTTCATTTTTAAAATGAAGATGTTGAACTAAATGATCGCTGAAGTTCCTACCAACTATAAATCTATGATTATATTATAGACTCCTTGAAGACTAGTACTGTGGTCTTAATATTATCATCCCCAGTATAGGCACAGAAAGAGAGAGAGACAGAGACAGAGACAGACAGAGACAGAAACAGAGAGACAGAGACAAAGAGAGACAGAGACAGAGACAAAGAGAGACAGAGACAGAGAGAGACAGAAACAGAGAGAAATATAGATAGATACCTACACTGAGGGTTACAATTTATATAATATATAAATATATTTATGCATATATTTATATAATATATACTCACATATCATATATAATGATATATATGCATATATATATACATCCCTACACACTAATTTGTCATCTCATATACATAAGATAGAACATGATTTAATGGATAGAGAGCTGACCTTGAATTCAGAAATATTTAGGTTTAAGCCCTGCTTCTGACACATTCTAGCTATATAACCTTGGGAAAGTAAGTTAACATCTCAGAGCTCTAGTCAGTTCTCTTAAGATTTGAAATTGCAGAAAAGGTGCTAACCTACCTAGGTAGAAAGATTTTTCTGATCTAGAAGTTCCTTCTACCAATGAAATCACAGTTCTAATCCCTGTCCCTTGGTCTGGCACATATTATCTTAAACATTAGAATATTATATATTGAATATTTGAATATATATTTGAAATGATTCTAGTCCAATCCTTTCATATTCTTGATGACAAAAATAAGAAAAATTATTCAAGGTCAGCCAACCAGTTGATGATCTAGCCAGAACCTGAATTCAAGTATTTTGGCTCCTAAACTATTATTTTTTTATTACATATTATGCTGCCATTCTTGTTATATTATATTATTATATATTATGCTGCTATTTCTGTATTCAGATATCTAGAAGAAAGGATACAGGGAAGTAATGTTGGGAGTAATAGAAGGACCAAGAAGATGCAAGCAGACACCACTGGCAGACATTCAAAATAGAATTGAAAGCCTGTGAGAAAAGTATCCCTCCATTTCTATCAACTGAGGAATGATAGAACAAGTTGTAATATGTGACTGTGATGTAGTATTTATCATAAGAAATGATGAGGAAGAGGAATGTTTCAGAAAAACCTGAGAAGACTTATAAGAGCTGATACAAATTGAACTAAGCAGAACCAGGACAATGTTGTATTATAATGATGATCAACTGTGAAAGACTTGGCTACTCTGATTAATACAGTGATCCATGACAATTCCAAAGGACCCATGATAAAAAGAGCAACAAGGACCAAGGAAAATCTGAATGCAATTTTAGCCTCAGACACTTAATGACTATGTGATGCTAGACAAGTGACTTAACCCTGTTTGTCTCAATTTTCTCATGTATAACATGAGCCAAAGAAATAGTAAACCACCCCAGTATCTTTGCCAATAAAATCCCAAATAGGGCCACAAAAAGTTAGACAGGATTGAACACTATGAAGAAAAATACTATCCATTTCCACAGAAAACTAATGAATTTTGAGTGCAAATTGAAGTGTTATTTTTTCCACTTTATTTCTTGCTTTTTTTTTTTCAACATGACTAATATGTTTGGCAGGGCTCCATATATATAATGTGAATTATAATTGTATAAGTGTATAATTACTTACCTTCTCAGTGAGTGGAGGAGAGTGGGAGGGAGGGAATTTGTAACTTGAATTTTTTTCCCCTGAGGCAACTGGGGTTAAGTGACTTGCCCAGGGTCACACAACTAGGAAGTGTTAAGTGTCTGAGACCACATTTGAACTCAGGTCCTCCTGACTTCAGGGCTGGTGCTTAACTTGAAATTAAAAAAAAAAATAAATGTTAATACTTTTTTATGATAATGATAAATTTTGACAGGGATGTGGGAAAACTGAGACACTAGTGCATTGTTGATGGAGTTGTGAAATTAGCCTACCATTCTGGAGAGCAATTTGGAACTATATCCAAAGGATTATAAAATTGTGCATATCCTTTGATCCAGCAGCATCACTACTTGGTCTATATTTCAAAGAGATTATAAAAGAAGGAGAAAGACCCACATGTGCAAAAATGTTTGTAGCAGCCCTTTTTCTAGTGGTTTGAGTGGATACCCATCAGTGGGGAAATGGCTGAACACATTTTGGTTCATGAATGAAGTAAAATATTATTGTTCTACAAGAAATGATGAGAAGTCTGATTTCAGAAAAACCTGGAAAGACTTACATGAAATGATGCTGAGTGAAGTGAATAGAACCAAGAGAACATTGTACCCAATAACAAGATTATATAATGATCAACTATGAAGGACTTGGCAATTCTCAGCAATGTGATGATTCAAAGCAATTACAATAGACTTGGGATGGAAAGTATCACTTGCATCCAAAGAGAGAACTATAGAGCCTGAATGAAGATTGAAACATGATATTTTCATCTTTTTTTTCTTGTTTTTTTTCTCATGATTTTTTCCCTTTGCTCTCATTTTTTCTTTCCCATCATGACTCATGGAAATATGTTTAAAAAATTTGTACATATTTAATCTATGTTAGATTTCTTGTTGTCATGGGAAAGGGAAAAGAAGGAAGGGAGAAAGAAAAATTTGGAACACAAAGTCTTAAAAAAATGAATGTTGAAAACTATCTTTACATGTCTTTGGGAAAACAAAATACTATTTTTTTTAAAGCTTTTAAAAAGAAAAGTTATTTTCCCATCTCTTCCCTGTTTTCCATCACTTTCTGCCTGGTTTTCTCCTTTCTGCCCCCTGCTCTATAATACCTTCTTTTTTCAAATGAAAAAAGAGATTGCTTTTGCCCTAAAATGGCATATAGTGTTAGAACTGAAAGGGATCTGGGCTCTCTTTATTATGACTTTTGCAGTCTATCTGCCTATCACAGAGTAGATGCTTAAATAACTGATTGCTGAGAATTGTTAAATTGCCTCTTCATCCAATTTCCCTATCTTATAGATGAGGAAACTCAGGCCCTGAGAGGTTTTGTTGCTTGTACAAACAAGATCATTTAGCTATTAGTTAGGGTATAATATAGTATTTTCCTGACTCAGGATACAATTTATTTTTGATTTTTTTGTTTTTCATTTGCATCATTCTGTATCAGTGTCCAATTGTGAGTCACACCTCTTCCACCCTTTCATCATTTTTACCAAAACGAATCTCTGAATCATTAAGAAAAAAAAAATTGAAAATACTTAAAGGTTCCTTTTTGCAAATGCTGAGTCTGTGACTGTCACATCACCTACAATGTCCTTTCATCCTTAGCCAGTGTGGGGGAATCTTATTTTCCTAGCTCCTCCAATAGTTTGAGAGTCATAGAATGTTGAAGACACGGATGCCTTCTTGTTGTTGGTCAGTAGGTTTCTAACTCTGTTTTTGGGTCTTCTTGGTAAAGGTACTAGAGTAGTACTTTTCTATATGCCATTTTTTTTTCTCTAACTCTTTTTACAGATCAGGAACTGAGGCAAACAGGATTAAGTGACTTGGTCAGTGTCACAAGGCTAATAGGGTGTCTTCGGCCATACTTGAATTCAAAAAGATGAGTCTTCCTGACTTTAGACCAGGAACTCTATCTACTAATCCACTTAAGCTGCCTGTGGATACACTGGGAACTACTAATCAGCCTTCACTCTGAGAGTGCTAATAGCTAGTTATATAAGTTGTTAATAGTATTGGGTGTTTTGAATAAGTCCAAACCACATTCTAAAAATGGGGAGCTTTCAGTGAAAAAAATGTCTTTAATCTATGTTCACCTTCTAAGCAATTTAAGGTCTTAGAGAGTTGCCAGGAGCGCTGAGAAGTTAAGTGATTTGTCCAATGTCATAAAACTAGTATTTGTCAAAAGTGGGACTTGGATCTTGGTCTCCCAAAATCCAAAGTCAGATTGCTGGTCATTATGCCAAAATGAGTCTCATATTATATTTATACTATCTTTTGTTGTAATTATTTTGTATGTTTTATCTCCTCAACTATACCATAAATTCCTTGGGAACAGGATCATGTCTTATTTCATCTCTGTATCCCCAATGCCTATCACGTAGAGGGAACTTAATACATTCAATTCAACAAACATTTTTTAATGTTTATTAATGTTAGGTGGCATAATGGATAGAGTGTTGGTCTGGAGTCAGAAAGACTTGAATTCAGTGGTCTGAGACAATTATTAGCTGTTTGGTCCTGGATTAGTTACTTGACCTCTAACAATCTCAGTTTCTTATAAAATAAGGATCATAATAGTACTTAACTCAGGGTTGGTGTGAGGATTAAATAAATGGGGTGCATATAGCAAGAAAGAGAGAGAGACCCATGTGCTTCAAGACTCGCTGATGAATGGTTATGAGCAAACGAAGAATAGACAACTCTAGCCTCTTCTCCCCTCATTCTTCCCCAAGGAAGACTTTCATTTCTACTTGAATCGAAAGCAGGAGGTTGTGACTAGAACCCATCACTCTTCTCTTTTCAGTGAGAGGGGTACCTGACTATAAATGTATTTTAAGCAGTTATTAGTCTATGATTCAATTCCAGCTAATTACTTAGCACTTTATTACTTTGGAGTAAAGGGGAACCACATTTTCTAAATCCAAGGCTTGACTCTGTCCCTACCAAATACCAGTTCCATAATAAACATACAAAGAGAATAGCAAAGAAACCCACTTATCCAAATCAGAAGAAGAAGTAAGAAATCAGAGAAAGTATACATAAAATAATATATACCAGAGAGCAAAGAGTGAAGAAACTCTCCCACTGAAAGCAAGATAACTCAACTCAACAAAGAGAGTGTACTTGATCTCCCCCAAGGAAAAAAAGCTCCCTGTATCTTTAGCATAGCAGGCTGGAAAAAGGGACATAGTGGAGTCGGAGTCTCCACTATTAACTCCTCTCTTATCTTCCCAGAGTCTTTTCCTTCAGCAACCTGAAGTAAGGTCAACTTCTTTCATCTTTTTTCTTGAAGCTAGAAGGTGGGAGTGCCTGAAGTGACTCAACACTCATAGAAGACCTGAAACTTCACTAGTCCCAAAGGGAATACTTTCCCTGAAGAATCCTCCAAAGGAAGGTGAAAACCCTATTCATGGGGAGAGGTGAAGAGAGAGCTGACTTAGAAAGAGGCAAGAACTTCAGTTCTCTTCCAGTCCCTTTCAGAACTGGCCCTGAAGAAGCCTAAAGTGGGACTCAGAAGGAACACTCACTTGGAAAGTGGAAAGGAATTGTACACGAAAAGTCCCTAAGGGAGATTCACAAGGCATTCATGTGAGAGTCCTGAAAAGAACAGGCTGAGACCTGAAGTGCTTTCCTCTTATCAATTCAGCCCTTTCTCTCCTTCCACCACTCACACATAGAGCACTTATTTCCACCAATAAGGAGAGTATCCCATGCTACTAGGTCTTTGGAACAAGTATTGTATATATAAAATATTTAGTGTAGTCTATACTTGGTACAGGTCTCCTAACTAAACCTGGCACATAGTAGGCACTTATTTCTTTGGGATCTTTTCCCCTTTCCCTACTACATGCTGGATTTGAAATACAGGAGCAATAAGATGGAAACAGTCCCTGACTTTAAGGAGTTTATAATCCACATAAACTATCATTTGTTAAACTGTTTAAATTAAAGAAAGATAGAAAAATAAATGCAAACTAAGGGAGTTATAAAGAATGATGTGAAGTGGGTATCTCTATTACTCTAACATTATCCCCAACAAGATCTGCTTGGAATTATAAGTTGCTTCAATGTTGTTACATAATCCCTGTAAATGAATGATGCTTATGGATCACTGTTTATTGTCCTTTTGTGCTGACAGATGGTTTTCTTTGAAGGTCAGTTCCTCTTTCTGATACTTCAGCCCATCCCTGAGTAGAGTATCACCATTTGATCTGTCTTACTAATTGTCTTGCCTAAAGTTCATTTCTTGTCTAACTCCTGTCTTGAAGATGTAATGCATGACTGAGATTCTTCGAAGTTTATGTTGTGTGAACACTTAATGTATGCTAAGTGATTAGAAATAGGAAACAGCTGGACATTTGGCCCAGAGATTAAACTTCATCTCTGTAATTGGTTTTGATTATAACTTCTGTAGGGTATTTCTTCTTAATTGCCAAGTGAGACAACACTCCATTGCCATTTCTCAGGAATATTGTAGTATTGATAACTTGTCCAGTAGTTTTATTGATTTTATCTATATACATTGAATGAATAAGGCTTGACTTGAATAGTTTTTTTTTCCCTTTCCTTTTTCTTTTAATTGGCATTTTGACTTTGTTTTGTATTATTCCACCTCCTTTGAGTAAAGGAAATAAAGGGATTTTCTGGTCAGACTCAATCTTTCTTATATTTGCTTCTTACATTTAGTATCAGAAATAGATTTAGAATTGTCATTTAGACATTTAGAGAGAATTCCTTTTTTTGTGTTCCCTGTGGTGAGCATAGTGCCTGATATAAAGTGTTTAATATTGGCTTATTGATTGGTTGACTGGCTCGATACCTTTTCAATTTCAAACTGTAGTTCTATGATCCTATGATGGAAGTTTTTTAAAAGGCTGGAAGAATAAGAGAGAGTCAGATTATAGAGGGCCTTAAATGCAAAGCTAAGAGGTTTGTATTTTATCCTACATGCAAGAGGTTTTTGAATAGGGAAGTAAGGTGGTCTGAAACTCAGACTAAAAGAATTTCATTTGGACACTCTAACTTTAGTAATTGGAATGAAGGAGCATTGGGTTAGAGGAATTTCAAAACGAATTGCATACTTGATCAGTTTCTCTTACCTGTATATTCTTTCATTTGATGACAAATGCCACCAAAATGTTGTTACTGTGGTAATGTTATGTTCATGCTAAGGATGGAAACCAAATAGGAGATTTAAAATGTTGAAAGGAAATTAATTAAAAGGCTGTCCTTACAGCCAGATGGGGAGGGAATGGGACCCTGTGAACTTCATCATCTCTATCCAGATGGGGTGATGTGTTACAGGTTCACATATTCACACATTCACACAGGATACAGACAATATCCTGGATTTCCTTTTTTATATGTTTAAAATACTCTTTTTTAGATCCTTTAGGATGGTTATAACTAGAGAAGAAGGTATTTTATACCTCTACTTCCATATCTGTAAGTTACACATTTTTGAGAACAGTAATTGCTTGAGGAGGATGGGAGTAAAAAAGCGGAACATTCTCTGATTTTCTCATGGTTGGTTAATAAGGGTATATTGAGAATTTTTTCTATGATGTCAGGTGCTTGGGGGCCATTTGGGCCTAGCTGGAAATATTAATTTTGAAGTTATTGTTGAGAAAAGGAGGAGATGGATCTAGCTAGTTTTAGAGTAGAAAACATAAGGCAAGAAACAATTAAGATCTATAAGATACATGGCAATCTTTTAGCAAGTGTAAGGTGAATGGTCTTAGATTATTCTCTCAAGTGCTGAATCAAAGGTCTTACAGAATTGCTTTTCTTTTCCCTCTCAGTTTCTATATGTGAAATACTAGTTAAAATTCTATAAATTCTATAAAGGTGGTGAAATAAATTTCCAGTTTGTCTTGGCAAAGTGTTATTTGAAATGTGTACATATATATGAACATCTTCTTTAATAATTGATGCATTTATACCCCTGGTTATGCTTAGGGGAGGGGAAAGGAATAAACATTTATATAGTGCCTACTATGTGCCAAGCATTTTATAGATACTATCTTGTTTTATCTTCACAACAACAATGAAAGATATATGCCATTACTATGGCCTTTGTAGTTGAAGAAACTGAGACAGAAGTTAAGAGAACTTCCCAGAATTACACAGAGCTATTAATTTAGATTTTCATTTGAACTCCAATCTTCCTGATTCCTGGCTTCTAACTCTACCCACTGTGCTATCTAACAGCTTCCTTAAGCCACAGGACATGATTGAGAATAAATGATGAAAGCAAATGGTCATATAAGTAGGAGAATTAGAAGATCACAGAGTGTCAGAAAACAAAGGAGTATCCACAAACAGGAGTTGATCAACAGAGTGAAAAACTGGAGAGAGATTAAGGGTGAGTACAGAAAAGACCATTGTATGTAATTGAGTTGGTCTGTGGGACAAAGATTTTGTATTGGTATCTCTGCAGTGATTGGTATCACTGAAATAATCCTTTGCAATCTACTTTGCCACCCTGTAATGGTGGGAGCTCAGCATTACCTATAAGACAGCTGGGTGGTACAGTGAATATAGAATGTCAAGCTTGGAGTCAGGAAGACTCACCTTCATTTATTCAAATCTGACCTCTGACACTATGACCCTGGACAAGCCACTTAAGCCTGTTTGCCTCAATTTCTTTATATGTAAAATGAACTGGAGAAGGAAATGGTAAACCACTCCAGTGTCTCTGCCAATAAAACCTCACTTGGGAAGAGTTAGACATGACTGAAAATAACTGAACAACCACAGCAGCATTTCTCCCAGAAAGATCACTTCTTCAGATTCTGATTTCATCAGAATATATTTTATCTCCACCAATATAGATCATTTCCCCTTTATCTCTTAGTACATAGTTTCTATAACCTCATGGCCAACCTTCGATTGATCAGCCTCTCTGAACTTAGTTTGGCTGGCTTCCTATTGACAAAAGACATAGTCTGCCCAGTTTCAAACCCTTTTCTAGAACTTGTCATAATTTGTACTCTGCTCAGATAACTTTTGAGAATCTATTTTTACTTCATATTGTGGTGAGTCTTTGAAGTAGGACAATTAGAAGAGCCTCAATTACAGCTGGGTAAAGCAGTGGATAGAGTACCCACTCAGCCTAGGGTCAGGAGGAACTGAGTTTGAATCTGACTTACATACTTGTTAAGCTCTTTGTCTTTAGGCAAGTCATTTAACTCTTGTTTACCTTAGTTTTCTCATCTATAAAATGGGGATAATATTAACTCACTCACAAGGGTGTTGTGAGGGTCAAATGACATAATAATTGTAAAATGTTTATCATGTATCTGGAGCACAGTAAGGTGTATATAAATGTTAGCTATTATTATTACTAGTATTTTTCTTTTTGGTTTGGTTTTCTGATCTGATCAGTGCAAAAATTTCCCAGTATTGTATAAACCCTTTCCAATTATTTGGATTGCTATTCCTGGATTTTGTAGTCTTATGCAGGTATCTGATTTTGTGTGTGTGTGTGTGTGTGTGTGTGTGTGTGTGTGTGTAGGGAGGTTGTGCAGTGAGTGTGATTTATTTGTCCATGATCACAGAGCTACTATGTGCCCGTATCAGGTCTTGAATCTGAATTTTCTGATCTCAAAATTTCTGTTCCCTTCATAAATGTTCTATTTCTAAGTAAATACAGGGTTAAAAGTCAGAGAACAGTTGCTGGACCAGAAATAAAAGGAGGTTCTTCCCCACTTCTACCATCTCCTAAGAACTCACTAGGCTTGTTCTCACTGGATTCTTAAGGTGTCTTCCTTTTCCACTTGAAGAGATTCAAAGAGAAACAAATATCCTTTTGGAGAGAGAAGACCAGTCTACTTTTATATGCCTAAACATAAAAAAGCTTCTCAGCTGTGATTCTCAAGTGCGTGGGATTCTCTCTATCCCTCCATTGCAATAACTCAGAATAGGAAAATAATTCAAATTCCCCCAGACTCCCTCCCCACAGCAGCAAAGGGAAACAGCTCATTATTGCTTTTGAATGAGACTATATCGCTTTTCATAATAGAGGCATTTAGATGTTCCGCTAATCAAGTGCTTAGACTGGTTGAACATCTGTAGGTGCTTTATCTTGGTTAATAGGGATATTTCAAGGAGCCTGGCTTAAAGGAAACTTATGACTGGGCGAATTTCATTCAATAGCAGGTCATTCAGAAATGATTCCTTTCTCCAACCCACTCTTCCACTATTAACTTTCCTTGGAGTCTGTAGGAAGTTCAGGAAGAAAACTTGGAAGTCTAAGTCATAATGAGTTCGAGATGCAGTTGCTACTTTTCTGAATGTGTAAAGTAAGATTACAAATAATTCTAGAGCTGGGAGAAAAAAAATAGAGCCAATTCCTGACTCTAAAATAGGCTTTCTGTTTGTTACCAAGTTCCTAGAGAACAGAGATGATATATAATATTTACATTTAATGAGTTGTAGTATTTATATTTAATAACTTTGATGATAATAATAATGTGATATTAGTAGTGATTGGAGCAATGGTGACAGATCTAAAAACCATCTCTCCTAGTTTTGAATATCAAAATTTTTCCTACTTTATATAAAATTTAATTTCATGTTTCATATTCGTTGTGGTTCACATTTTTCATTAAGTCCAGAGACAGCTGATATTACAGCTCTATAACTGTAATATATAGTTATATTACATTAACTGCTCTATGAGAGATGTAAGGATTTAGGACTACCTTGTCAATTTTTAAGCAGAGAACTTTTCTTCTGTCTTCTTCAGGGAGGTCATTCCTCTATACAGGACCTTTGTAAGGATGAAAGTACTTAAGGCAGGTTGGATCCTTCAGGACTTCTATACTTGGGAAACAGTATAGCATATTGGATAAAATGATGGATGTGAAGTCAGGATGCCTGGTTTCAACTAAAGTTTTTAAATGGATTGATCATGAGCAAGTCATTCAGCTCTCAAAGTCTCAGTTTCTTCATTTGTAAAGTGGGGATGAAAATGATGATACTTATATTCCAAAACTGTTGCAAAGAAACTTCTTTGCAATCTTTAAAGTACTTTATAAATGAGAATTATAATAACTTTACTATAACCTAACTTTATATAGCTTCATTTTAATGTTCCTCTACCCCATCCCCTCCACACATGTCCCAATATTTTCTTAAAATTATTTTTGTTTAATTAAATATTTGCCAATTTAATGTAAACATTTTTAAACAATCATTTTAATAAATTTGAGTTCCAAATTCTTTTCCTTCATCTAACTTCTCCCTCCTTATTGAAAAGGCAAACAATTTGATACAGATTTTATGTGTGAAGTGATACAAAGCACATTTCCTTATTAGTCAGTTTGAAAAAGAACATACAAACAAAATAAAATAATAAAAATAAAATTAAATTAGTATGCCTCAGCTCTTTTTGTGATGACAACGAATTGGAAATTGAGGGGATACCTGTCAATTGGGGAATGACAGAACAGGTTGTGTGGTATATGAATGTAAAGGAATATTATTGTATGATAAAAAAATGATGAGCAGGTAGATTTTAGAAAAAACCTGGCAAGACATACATGAATTGATCCTGAACAAAGTGAATGGAATCAGGGGAGCATTGTATGTAGTAGAAGCAACATTGTATGATGATCAACTATGATTGACAACTTTTAAGACAATTTCTGCTGATGCTGAGTGAAATCAGCAGAACCAGGAGAAGATTATACACAGCAACAAGACTATACGATGATTAATTCTGATGGACATGGTTCTCTTCAACAATGATGTGATTCAAACCAGTTCCTATTGTTCAGTGATGAAGATAGTCATATACATCCAGAGAGAGGCCTGTGGGAACTGAGTGCAGACCACAACACAGCATTTTAACGCTTTCTGTGAATATTTCCATGCATTTTGTTTTCCTTCTTAGGTTGTTTTTTTCTTCTTCTCTTTCTAGATCTGATGTTTCTTGTGCAGTAAGATAACTGTATAGATATGTATACATGTATTGAATTTGTCATATAATTTAACATATTTAGCATGTATTAGATTACCTGTCATCTAGGGGTGGGGAGTGGGGGGAAGGAGGGGAAAAGCTTGGGACAAAGAAAGTTTTTGCAAAGGTCAATGTAGAAAAATCATTCATATGTTTTGTAAATAAAAAGCTTTTAATAAAAAAAAGAGAAAAAAAAGAATTTCTGAAGACTCATGACAGAAAATGCTATTCACATTTTGAGAAAGTACTAATGAAGTTTGAATGCAATCAATTCTTTATTTTGTTCACGCGTTTTTTTCTTTGTAATGTTTCTTCTTTCACAAGATGAATAATATGGAAATATACTTTACATGATTACATGATTTTTTCTTCTACAAATTGCCTTTTCATATCATTTGATCATTTATCAACTTAGAAATGGCTAATTTTTTTCTTTTTTTTAATTAAAGCTTTTTTACTTTTCAAAAGATATGCATGGATAACTTTATTATCCATCAAATTAAGTTGCTGCACAAGAAAAATCAAATCAAAAAGAAAAAATGAAAAAGAAAATAAAATGCAAGCAAACAACAATAAAAAGAGTAAAAATGCTATGTTGTGATCCATATTCAGTTCCCACAGTCCTTTCTCTGGGTATAGGTGGGCTCTCTTCATCACAAGATCATTGGAACTGATCTGAATTGTCTCATTGTTGAGAAGTGCCACATCCATCATAATTGATCATTGCATAATCTTGTTGCCATGTACGATGATCTCCTGGTTCTTCTCATTTCACTTAGCATCAATTCAAGGCCTCTCTGAAATCATCCTACTGATCGTTTCTAACAGAACAATAATATTCCATAGCATTCATATACCATAACTTATTCAACTATTCTCCAACTGATGGGCATCCACTCAGTTTCCAGTTTCTTGCCACTATAAAAAAAATGTTTGTCCACATGGGTCCTTTTCCCTCCTTTAAGATCTCTTTGGTATCCAGTAGAAACAATGCTGGATCAAAGGGTATGCACAGTTTGCTAGCCCTTTGGGCATAGTTCCAAACTCCACCAGCAAGGTATTAGTGTTCCAGTTTTCCCACATCCCCTCCAACATTTGACATTGTCTTTTCCTGTCATCTTAGTCAATCTGACAGGTGTGTAGTGGTATCTCAGAGTTGTCTTAATTTGCATTTCTCTGCTCAGTAGTGATTTTGAACACCTTTTCATATGACTAGAAATGGTTTTATTTTCATCTGAAAATTATCTGTTCATATCCTTTGACCATTTATCAGTTGGAGAATGGCTTGAATTATTATAAATTTGAGTCAATTCTCTATATATTTTAGAAATAAGCCTTTATCAGAACTTTTGAATATAAAAATCTTTTCTCATTTTATTGCTTCCTTTCTAATCTTGTCTGTATTAGTTTTGTTTATACAAAAACTTTTTAACTTAATATAATAAAAATTATTTATTTTTGTTCAATAATGATTTCTAGTTCTTCTTTGGTCACAAATTTGTTCCTTTTCCACAGATCTGATAGTTAAACTATACTTTGTTCTTCTAGTTTGTTTATAATATCATTCTTTACATCTAAATCATGAACCTATTTCAACTTTATTTTGGTATAGGGTGTTTAGGTGTGGGTCAAAGCCTAGTTTCTGCCATACTAGTTTCCAATTTTTCCAGCAGTTTTGTCAAATAGTAAGTTTTTGTCCTAAAAGCTGGGGTTTTGAGATTTGAAATGACTCTTATTTTTATAAATTTGTATCAATTACCTATATATTTGAGAAAAGAAGCCTTTGTAAGAGAAACATTAAACATTTTCAGTTTCCTCTTCTTATATTTTTGATTGCATTACTTTTGTTTATGCAAAAGCTTTTTAATTTCATGTGATCAAAATTATCTACTTTATTTCCTGTAATCCTCTATCTTTTTGGGGTCAGATCTCACAGATACACTTTCCCTTATTCCCATAATTTATTTAAAATATTACTTTTTATGTCTAAATCATTTCTTCATACTTTATGCCTAGTTTCTGCCATACTGCTTTCATATTTTCTCAGCTATTTTTGCCAGATGTTGAATTCTTACACACAAAGGTTGGATCTTTGGGTTTATCAAATACTAGATTACTATGGTCATTGATTATTGTGTATTATGTACCTAATCTATTCCACTGATCCAATATTCTGTTTCTTAGTTTCAGATTTTTTGATGATTACTACTTCATGATATAATTTGAAATCTGCAACTTCTAAGCTTCCTTCTCAATATGTTTTCCAATGATTTCATTGGTATATTTGAATTTTTGTTCTTCCAGATGAATTTTGTAAATTTTTTTTTGTTCTATGAAATACTTCTTTGGTAATTAGATTGCTATCGCACTAAATAAGTAAATTAACTTTGGTGGAATGGTCATTTTTTTTATATTATAATATTATCATATTATCAGTGCCGCTTGTAAGCTGAACTCCCTGAAAATAAATTATTCTGAATTGTCAATCAACAATGCAGATTAAGAAATGGGAAACCTTCATTTCAGCATATGTTACTCACTTAGCTAGTGGATCCTGGCAAATACCATTTGCCTCTCCAACAGAATGATTTTAGAACATTTCCATTTATTATAAATTTAATTGCGTTTTAATTGATGCAGCTATTTGCACTGTGTTTGGGGCATTCTGAAATAATATTGTTGGGGCCCATATTGAGCATGCTTCTTCCAATGGATTGCATCACCATGTGTCAGAACTTTGTACATGATCCCTCCTAAGCTTAACCAGAAACTAATTATCTAGAAAAGAAGTTTCTGATCTGCTGGAGAATCAACAGAATGATGAGGCATCCAAAACCAAAAATAAATAAACTCCTAAAACAAAAGAACACATCAGAGATTATTTTAATACCCATAAATTACAAGTATGAAAAAAATTATACTTATGCAATATTTGAAATGTTGGGTTCCATTTTATTTTGGAAAGCTCTAACAGTAGAATATACCCAAATAGGAAACCATTAAAGAAACATTTGAAGCTAATAGAGATGTTTAACAAAACAAAATGAATAAAAGTTCCATGAAAGTGGACTTGGCTTAATAAAACAACAGTGACTACAACAACAAACATTTCCCACAATTAAAATTGTCCAAAAATTGAATTTTTTTCTCTCGAGAGAATGAATTTCTCATCACAAGAAGTTTTTTTTTTTTTAAAGTCTGTGTGTCCAGTTGTTGAAGATATATTTTGTTTCAAGTAAGGTTGGACTAGGTGGTCTCCACAGTTCCTTCCTACTCTTGGATTCTATGATCCTTTGAACTCTTAGAGCAGTTAGGATAAAATAGGTCCAAAGTTCTGCACAGATTGTCGAAGGAATTATAAGAATTCCTTGTCATCTATAAACTAGGGCAAGTTTTGGTACCGAAGAAACATGTGCATGGGTACATATAAAAAATACTTGTCTTATTTTTACTTTACACTTATTTTCTGATATACATCCTTTCACTGAACTCTCCCTAATAAAGGAAAACAGTTAAGCAAAATTAATTTACATAGCAATCATATCAAAAAGCATATGTAACATTCCACACCCATGGTCCTTCAAGAGAAAAGTATGTTTCTACTTCTTTTCTAGACTAGTTTTAGTTGCTGAAATTAAATTGGCGGTTGTTCAGTATTGTTTTTATTTGTTTTATTGGTGTCTTTGCATATATTGTATCCCTATTTCTGTTTACTTCACTCTGAACCAGTTCATATAAATCTCATGCTTCTATGAATTCCTTATATTTATGTTTCTCATACATAATATTATTCCATGATGTGCAAATTTATATACATACTTATATAAATTATATCATGATATTATATATATAAAATTCTTCAATTATATATTGTTGTATGTATGTGTATCTACATATATGTATATAATTCCTCAATTGATAGGTACTCATTTTG
>JAJPUD010005194.1:76581-96484 GCA_023553655.1 Myrmecobius fasciatus
CTTGCTCAGGGTCACACAGCTAGGAAGTGTTAAGTATCTGAGGCCAGATTTGAACTCAAGTCCTCTGACTTCAGGGTTGGTGCTCTATCCACAGCACCTCCTAGCTGCCCCTACTTTATTTATTTTTAATACATATTGCTTTATGAATCATTTTGGGAGAGAAAAATCAGAGCAAAAGGGAAAAGCCATTGGAGAAAAAAAAAAAAAAAACAGAAAAAAGAAGTGAACATAGCATTCAATCTCCATAGTTCTTTTTCTGGATGTAGATGGCATTTCCTGTCCAAAGTCTATTGGGATGGCTGTGGCTCACTGAACCACTGAAAAGAACCAAGTTTTTCATAACCTATCATAGCACATTCTTGTTGCTATTGTGTGCAATGTATTCTTGGTTCTGCATGTTTTGCTCAGCATCAGTTCATGTACATATTCCAGACCTTTCTAAAATCAACTTGGTGATCATTTTTCATAGAACAATATTATTCCATTATCTACATATACTGCAATCTGTTCAGCCATTTCCCAATTGATGGGTATTTCTATTCATTTTCCAATTCTTTGCTACCACAAGAAGAGCTGCTACAAACATTTTTGCACATGTGGGACCTTTTCCCTTCTTTATGATTTCCTTGGGATACAGACACAGTAATGGCATTGCTGGGTCAGAGGGTATGTACAGTTTTATAGCCCTTTGGGCATAGGTCCTGTTGCTCTCCAGAAGAGTTGGATCATTTTGCAACAATGCATTAGTGTTAGACTTTATCAAGATGTACTTTGCTTCCTTATCTCATTTAATGAGATCTATTTTCACTTTCGCTTTATCTGAAGTCAGAATTGCTACCCCTGCTTTTTTTTTTTTACTTCAGCTGAAGCATAAATTCAGCCTTTTACATTTACTCTGTATATATCTCTCTGTGTTAAATGTGTTTTTGTAAACAACATATTGTAGGATTCTGTTTTTTAATCTACTCTGCTATCTATTTCTGTTTTAAGTTGCGCCTTGATATGTGAATTGTTTTTGTCTGGCAGCTTGCTGTATTTTTTTGTTGTTGTTGTTGTTGTTTGTTTGTTTTTTGAGATTAGTATTTTGGAGATTCACAACTTGAGGTTTTTCTTGTGGGATCTCTTTCTGAAGGTCACTGATGAATTCTTTCAATGAGTATTTCCCCCTCTATTTCTAGAATATTGGGATAGTTTTTCTTAATGATCTCTAGAAGAATGCTATCCGGGGCTGGGGTTTTTTTTGTTCATGGCCTTTAGGTTGTCAATATATGTTTTTTTTGCTGAGGCAATTGGGGTTAAGTGACTTGCCCAGGGTCACACAGCTAGGAAATGTTAAGTGTCTGAGACCAGATTTGAACTCAGGTCTTCCTGACTTCAGGGCTGGTGCTCTATCCACTGTGCCACCTATCTTTCCCAGTAGCCAATAATTTTTAAATTGTTTCTTCTGCATCTAATTTCTAGGTTTTCTGTTTTTACCAATGAGGATTACACATTTTCTTCCATTCCCTCCCATTCTTTTCAGTTTATTTAACTAATTCCTGCTGTCTGATAGTGTCATTAGCTTCTATTTGTCCCTAGTTTTTAATGTGAGATTTTCTTTAGTTAGCTTTTGTATCTCTTTTTCTATTTGATTAATTCTATTTTTGAAGGTGTTTTCTTCAGTGGATTCTTTTTTTGCATTTGGCCAATGGAATTGTTTTCTTCAGTCAATTTTTTTTCCTTCCTTATCTAAGTTGTAGATTCTCTCTTGTATATTTCTCAATTCTTTTCTCATTTTTTCTTCTACCTCCCTTATTGCCTTTTAAAGTCTTTTATGAGCACTTGCATGAAGACTTTTTGGCCTTTGAGATTTCCTCTGTGAAATTTTGTCCTCATCTGAGTTGGTGTTTTAGTCTTCCCTGTCACCATAGTAACTTTCTATGGTCAAGGTTCTTTTCTGTTTCTTACTCGTTTTTTTTCCCCTTTTCTTTTAGTATTCTCTCTCTCTCTCTCTCTCTCTCTCTCTCTCTCTCTCTCTCTCTCAATCTTCACTTTTATGGCTGAGCTCTGCTTCTGGGGTAAAGGGGACACTATCCCAAGCTTCCTGTGCAGCTCTGAGCCTTGGCTTTGAGCACAAGAGCCCCTTGTGTTTGCAGTGGGTAACTTTGCCTGTTGTCTTAGGAAACAGTCTGCTTTCCCAGAATTTGTCTTCTGAGCTGGAACTGGAGGCTGCCCTACCGACTGCTCTTCTACTGAGGGTCTTAGTTGCTTATTTTCTGTGGTTAAGACCCTCTTGCAAACTTTCCCAGAGTCTATCTGAACTGGACTGCACACTCTTTTTTCACCCCAGTGAGACTGATATTTCTTGAAGTTTTTTCAATCTATCTTGAGTTGGATAGTGATTTCATTCTGCCAGACTCTGTTCAGAGGCTTAGTTTGTTGTGCTTTTTTGAGGGAAATTGGGAGAGTTCAAATAGCTTCCTGGCTTTATTCTGCCATCTTGGCTCCCCTCAATTATTTTTTATCAGTTGTTTACTGCCTGAATAATTGCTACCTAACTTCAAAATTTCCTGACTCCTATCTAATCAAATACAGTCAAATCCAATCCAGTTCAGTTTAATCATATCCAACAAGCATTTTATTATTGCCAATCATATGCAAGGCTAAGCACTGGAAGTATAAAGATAAAATGAAAAATAATCCTTGTTCTTAAGGAACTTAGATTTTTTCTTGTAACATAAACTCAATATCCTTTATCATTCCAGATAATATTTCCTGCTCTCTTCCCTATCTTTTCAAAAATCTTATTCCCTGGTCTCCTATGCATAATTACACTTCTGGAAGTATACACAGAGTTGGGGTTTAGCCCAAAGGTACTTGTATACATTCCTAATTCCTATCCTAAACCAAATCCAAGTGCCTGGACATCTTGTCTTTAGTACTAACCAGAGGCTCAAGGCATACCTCTGCTTCCACCATTCTTAATTCTATCCATATTATAGTGCCCAAGCTCAAATCTCAGTTCATGTGAAACTTTCCCTTTTCAACTCATTTGTTTAGTAAATACTTAAGTACCTATTATATCTAGATAATGGTGAATTAAGCAAGGTCACTGTTAATTAAGAAGTTTCCAGTCTAATAGGAGAGATAAAGCACATATATAAACACACACACATAATATAAAAGGAAGAATATAATAATTGCTATGAGAGGTAAAACACATTAGTGTTAGAGGAATGAGGCAAATTTTGACTATAGTGTACATGGAAAGCTTCATAAATGAATAACATTTGTGTTTGGTCTTGAAGGATGAGTAGAATTCTGAGAGTTAGTGATAAGGAGTGGACATTCCTAATAGAAGTAATAATCACTAAACATTTATTAAGCCCCTATTTTGTACCAGACACTGTATTTAGTGTTGGAGATGCAAAAAGAAGGGAAAGATAGTTCCTACCTTCAGAGAACTTACAATCCAATAGGGGAGGCAGCAAACAAATATATGCAAAGCAAGCTATACATAGGATAAACAGGAAATAATTACCAAATGGAAGGTTTTACACTTAAGAGGATTTGGGGACAGCTTTTTATAGAAGATGAGATTTAGTTGCAACTTACAGGAAGCCACAAAATAACAATAACAACAATAATAATGATAGCTAACATTTATATTATTCTTATTATGTGCAAGCATCAAGTATATATGGAAGACCGGTATGAGATGACTGGAAAGGTAGGAGGAGGCTGAGTATGAGAGGCTTTGAATGCCAAATAAAGAATTTTCTATTAAATCCTGCAGGCAATAAGGAGCCACAAGAGTTTACTTAGGGGGAGAGAGGGAGGGTGCTTTGATCAGACCTGCAGCTTAGAAAAATCATTTTAATGACTGAATGAAGGATGAATTGAAATAATATTGGGAGCAAAACATGGAAGTTAAAGCATTGGTTATACAAATAGAATCAATGTGAGACAAAATCAGGTAAATAGATTGGCATTAGTACAATGCATTCTGCATTTGATTTGGAATTGGAATCCATTCAATGAACAATGAAGAGTCATCAATGGACTTTTAACAGGAGAAAAGGAGTGATCAGCTATTTTATCAGTACTTGGAATTTCTTCCTTGGCCTTCTTGACAAGCATCCATTAAGCCTTGTCTCAAAAGCCCTTATTGAAGAAAATCTTTCCATCTCTGGAAGCAGAATTTCCTACTTCAGAATTTCCTCTTCACATTGAATAAAAATTTGACTCTTCATTACTGGAAATTCCTTGAAGGAAATGTGTGTGACTTTGGGAGAAGTCTCTGGGACTCGATTTCTTAACCTGCAAAATGAAGAGGTTGATGTCTAAGTTCTCTTTTTGCTATGAACCTTCTACTAGATGAATTAGGTAGTAGGTGTACCTCTACATTCCTAAATCCTGTAAGGCCCTGCATAGATTGGAGAAAATAATTGTACTGTCTTCTAACCTGAGGCAAAAAACTAGGGTTTCTGGCTATAGCAGCACATTAGTACGCTGACTCTGAAACTTCATATTCTGCACAACACATTCTTCACGTAGGCCTACATTGGAAAGGCTGACTCTCTTCTGTCACATCAGTTAAAGCCAGACGAAGCTGTGGGAATTCTCAGGATTTTGTTCCATTTTTAGAATCCAATTACCATCTGGTAGTGTGCTATAGGGAAGTATTATTCTTCTGCGTCAGCAAGTATAAAATGCAGCAGTTCAGGGACCGTGCAGGGGACTTGGAGAGCTCACAAGCAAGAGGAAGAGAAAGAATTTTATTCTTTTCTAAGGAATTCTTAAAGCATAGCTTCCTTAGATACCAGTATGTTTAACTTGCCTCAGAGCCATATCTAGGGTGGGGTAATTGTGGTTTTGTCCTAAAGCACATAAATGTAGAGAGTGTGAAGAATAAGTCACTGTAGTTACTAATTCACCATTTCCATTGACTGGATTTTTCTTAATTATTTCTTGTATTATTTGGACATCATGGATTAAAAAAGATGATTTGATAGCCTGTTAGTTACTTAAGGTTATGGATTGTTTCATTTTGGGGGTTGAATCTCCACTTCCAAAAATACTGCCTGGCAAATACTAGGAGCATAATAAATGTTTGTTGTTTGATAGAATGTCAAAAACTGCTATTTATTGAGTAGAGTTTGAGAAACATACAAGATATGTAGAGCAGATGAAAGGAATCAGAAAGAAAGAAATGATTTAATAACCAATGATTTTGGGAGATCCTGAGCTCACCTCTTTTTCTAAGGTTCACATTTCAAAAGTTCAGTTTCTTGAAGGATATCACTGACAATGAAATTGGATTACCTTTCTTAACAACTTTGCTCAGAACCTACCCAGTTAGGCAAGTCATTGGGCTCTATTTTGATTTAAGTGGAGATAAATTCTTTCAAAAGATTGCTTAATGTAGGGATAGAGGGGCTCAACCTCTTGAACAAGTGAAATAATCAAAATTCCTTAAAATAGATCCAGGCCCTCATTGTAATATTAGTTCTCTCATTAATGATTAACCAATCAAAGTTGATTGCCGCTCTCAGGAACACTTTTATTTTTAATTTTTTTGGGGGGGTTTCAAATATATATATATATATGCATAGATGTATATATATATGTATATATATATTTAATTAAAGCTTTTTATTTATGAAACATGTGCATGAGTAATTTTTCAACATTGACCCTTGCAAAGCCTTCTGTTCCAAATTATCCCCTCCTTCCCCCCAACTCCTCCCCTAGGTGGCAGATAGTCCAATATATGTTAAATAGGTTAAAATATATATTGAATCCAAATATGTATGCATATTTATATAGTTATTTTGCTGCACAAGAAAAATCAAATTAAGAAGGGAAAAAAAACTGAGAAAGAAAAGAAAATGAAAGCAAACAACAAGAGAGACAATGAGAATGCTATGTTGTGATCCACACTCAGTTCCCACAAGCCTCTCTCTAGGTGTAGATGCTCTCTTCATCATTGAACAACTGGAACTGGTTTGGATCATCTCATTGTTGAAGAGAGCCACATCCATCAGAATTGATCATCATATAGTCTTGTTGCTGGAACACCCCTCTTTTTAAGGGCATATAAGCCATGAGACAGCAGTTGTGATTGTCTTTAACATTCAAGAGTGTCACTGGCCATTTATTTTAAATGTTGGCATTATTAACAAAGTGACAAATTACCCAGGAATTATGTCTCTCAAAAATGTTAAACACTACAACTTGAAGGCAGGGACTGTTTTTTTGCTTTTCTTTGTTATGTAGCGTCAAACTTTATGATAATGCAGGAGGAATATTTCTCACATAGTGGACATTTTAATTCACTTTAATCCAAAATAATTTGTCTGTTGCTTGTGTATTTGTTCCTAAAGCTGCTGCCCAGAATCACAATCATGAGGTGAGATATTTGTCTCTATCTCCTTTTTTTGGCTTCTTTCCTTTATGGAAAAGGGGGTCCTGATGGAGTCCCAAGGGGCTAAGGCCAACAAGACATACTCTTCTTTTTTTGACTGAATCATCAATATGTTTGGAGAGAAATTTATGCTTTGAATTTTTATCTTGAAAATGTTAGGATTTTTTTTTTTTTTTGATGTGGTTAATATAATTGGAATATCAAACAAAGGAAGTTTAGTGGTATAGTGGATAGAGTGCTTGACCTGAAGTCAAGAAGATCTGAGTTCAAATTTGGCCCAACTAACTGTGGGCCCTGAGAAAATCATTTATCCTTTGTCTCAGTTTTCTCATTTTATCTCCCAGGGTTGTTGTGAGAGGGGTTATTAATAAGAGATATTCGTGGGGCGGCTAGGAGGTGCTGTGGATAGAGCACCAGCTCTCAAGTCAGGAGAATCTGAGTTCAAATCTGGTGTGAGACACTTAATACTTCTTAGCTGTGTGACCCTGGGTAAGCCACTTAACCCCAATTGCCTCAGTAAAAAAAAAAAAAAAAAAAGAGAGAGAGAGAGAAAGATATCTGTAAAAAACTTTGCAAACACAAAAACTAAATAAATCCTAGTTTTATTGTTATTAAGAAATTGAAGGCAATAAATCTACACTGACTAAATCAGTCTCTTACAAATTTGGTTGTAGTGAATGAAGATCCCCAAGACATGGTTATCTTTGAATAAACTGTCAATAGAAGTTTCACAGATAAAATGCTAGAGGACTAAATCTTGGTCTATAATAAAAAAATAATATCAATCTGACCCCTATACTACCTATCATTAAATCTATACTACTAATCCCAAATAAGCAACTATATTGGATTTATAGATATATAGAGACAAATATAAACAGATATACAGATTTTATCTGTATATCGCTGTCTATATAAATACACATATAAGTTTCTATATGTTTGTATATATATACATATCTTTTGTGTGTATATTTATAAAATATAGACAAATATTTATTTATAGCTATATGTAGTTTATATAAATATCTCTACATTCATATACATATATGTGTATATTAAATAGCTATCAAATCAGATCATAGCTAATACCTTTTCTTATTCTTTATGTTCCTTTGATCTCATCAAAATATACCTATCTTCTCTACTGGATTATGGTCTTGTTCTTTTTTAGTTATCAAGTAAATATAATAAATTTGATTTTGCTATAATATCAGTGGTCAATAAAGTATTTCACTTAATAGCTCAAGAACACTTGATCAATTACAATATCATGTGTTTATTTAGATTCCTTTGTACCAGTTCTGCAAATGAAGTAGCTTCATTGTACAATGGATTTGAACTTAAAGGACTAGGATTCAAATCTTGGTCTTTTTACTTGCTATTTGTTGTGAACTTGCTCACATCATTTCAGTTCTCTGGGCCTTAGTTTACTAATTCATAAAAAAGAAGATTGTTCTGGATGACCAGTGCCTTATTTGATTGTTGTGACTCATCTCATTTTTCTAGCTGCTACTGATATATGAATTTCTACTTATAGAACTTAAGATTGTTGATATACCATTCACTTGTGTGGGATTAGATACATCTGCTACTCTTTGAATACTGATATCACAAGAGAAATTGATTTTTGGACACTTCTTTCCTAAATAGAAGAAATATTTCCATTAAGTATAATTTATTATGATCCTTTTTTGCTTGCATTTTAGGAGTTAATGATTTTCTTTGAACTGTTGTTGCTAAACTCATTGTTGCATGCTAAAAGTTCAATAGTTTTTATTTTCCTTTATGACCTTTGTAAGATTTGCTTTGTGCATTCCAAGATAACAGTACCAAAGCAATTCTTATTAAGGACTGAGATTGGTATGCTGCCCACATTATCAGCTGCTTCCAAAAATTACTGAATTTGTGTCATCCTTTCACTAATTATGAAAAATGTTTCTTATGAGTCCCTCCCAGACTAGATAATATCTGTTTATTTCTATGGTTACTGAGTGTGTGCCAAGGATGAATTTCCTGAAAGACCAATCATGAGTTAACAAAAGGATTGTCTACAGTCAATTAGTACTTTCAAATCTCCAACACCCATTAAAAAGTGTGACTTTACTGCTAAGCTTTGTCGAAGATGTGACTTTTTCTTCATGTAAGCAAAAGCAATGCAGTCTCAAATTGCATTTCTCCTGGAGATTTATCCTGTGACCTTATAGAATGAGTAGTATTCATACTGGTAAATCAATTGCTCTTTTGGAACAGGAAATTCCTACAGTCAAAGAAATCTATCCCTCACCTAAAAGATCTCATCAGGATCCTGGCAACTTTCATATTCTATGTACCTGCTTTCTATATGAGAACTGACATGTAATATAAACAATGACCCCATTGGAATGTATATGATTTGTGCATTGAATTTTGCTATCATCTTTAAGTGAATCAGCAATATTTTCCACATAACTATCCATGTAGGGATCAGTGGAAATTTTAGGTATTATGACTGACCAGTGATGAAGATTAAGAATTTTCTATGCCAATAGAAGAGAATGTATTTTGACAATCCTAATCTCTAAGTTTTTGTTCACATTTTTTTCTACTGCAATGTTCTTTCATATTCTCTCCACTTAAGTAATTTTTGCTAACTATCCCATCATATGCCTCTGAGCAAGTCATTTAGTTTTTCTGTACCTTCTTTGTCTCTGTGTATTACAAGAAAATAATGATGCAACTTTCTACCTTTTTCACTGGGACTATTGTAAGACTGAAAAATTTTCTCTTATGACAGAAGAGGCAGTCAATAAAATTTAAGGGAAAAATGAACTCAGAAGTTATCTCCCGTTTGCATGATCTCACAAAGTCAGGCAATTAGAAGCCATTTAATAAACACCTTTTTCTGCTGGACATTGTGTTAGGTACTATTTTTTATTAAACACTAATTGGACATCTAGCTGGCTGGAGAATGGCAGCTGCTTTGAATTATGCATTATTTTGAATAATAGAGATTGGTTCATAACAAGATTTTTACTTTGGAGAAATTCATGGGCATAGAAAGAAAGATTGCTACAGTTCTGAGCTGTGAGAATTTCTATAATTCCAGCAGATAACATTTCCCAGGTCCCTGCAATTCAATGTAAGTTTCCCTTTGGGGTTCTTAGGGTCTAGAACTGAGAAAAGATCTCTATTAACTCAGGAGAAATAAAATTTCCTGAAAACCTAATAATTGGCTAATGCATGAAAATGAAATCCAAATGTTCAATAAATCTTTGAAAAAAGGTCAGTTTGTGAACTAGTCATGGGGCCTTGTGCCTGGGGAGAAACTGACTTATTTGGCCAATTACAGTACGATCTTAAAGAATATTTATAAAATGAACAAATTTTTAAAAGGCAATAAAGAAAGAAAATTCCTTTTCCTTAAGGATTTCAGAAAATAATGCAATTTTAGAAGAGAAAACAAAAAGAAATACAGAAAAGGATATCAACAAAAGGTGCATTTTTCTTGTTACTTTGTTAAATTTAATATTAAAAGTATGCATATGTATATATATATGTATATATATACATATTTCTTTAAAGAACAAAGTGTCCATTCCACAGTTTCTAATACATTCTGCTTTCTTGTTATTTTTGTGCATTGGTTATTGATAATTGCTAAATTCACAATAAAAAAGAAAATTAAAAAGAATAATACAATGCACTTGGGGGAGACATATTGGGAAATATCTGAAAAAATTTTGTGGGAAATCAAAGGAAGAGGAAGAGGATTTATATGTACAAAAATATTCACAGCATTTGTTTTCATGGTAGTGAAATATTTGAAAGTAAAGGAGTTGCTTCCTATTGGGGAATGGTTAAGCAAGTTGTGACATATGAATATAATGGAATATTATCATGGCATAAGAAATGACAAAATGGATAATTTCAGAGGAAATTGAAAATATATGTGAATTGATAAAGAGTGAAATGAGCAGAAATAGGAGAAGAATTTATACAATGATAGCATTATAAAGAAAAACAACTCTGAAAGACTAGAATTTTGATCAATGCAATGATTAAACTTCGAGACCAAAGGAATGAAAATGAAACACACAATTTATTGAGAAGTTAATTAAATTAAATGAAATTAAAATGAAGAAAGAGACGTAACATTTTCCAAAATGGCTAATGTTAGAATTTGTTTTGTCTGACTATGGAGGCTTATATTGAAGGCTATATTTTTGTTCTAATTTGCTCATTGAAGGGAATGACTTGATGGGGTAATGGTAGAGACAGATTAATTTTGAAATTAATATAGGAAATTAAAATAGGAAAATATAAGAAAAAGAAAATTTGAATGAGAATAGGAAGAGACCAAAAATATGTCCTGAAAAACTATGCACAAATGACAACATACTAAGATCACAAGATGTTTAAAGAAAGGATGACTGTTAAGAGAGGATAATGAATCCTATCATTGAACATGAGAAGTCTCCCTGAATCTTTCTTTTGAGGAGGAACACAGACTAATTATTTTTCATTACCTAAACTCAGTCACCATATCTCATTTCAGTAACTATCCCTCCCTCTGCTTTTCAGCTCCTTTTTATGTGATGTTTCCCCATTAAAATGTAAACCACCTGAGAGGATTAATAAATGTTAGTTTTTATTATTTGTAAACTTTAAAATCATGCACTTTTTAGAAAACTGGCACATATTCTCTCTTCTTTTTATATGTGAATAATTTTTTACTGATATCATTTGTTGAGTTTTTGTCACCACTGTTTCTCAATATATCCCAACCAACCTCCCCATCCACCCAAAGAGCTATCTATATTAACAAAGAATAAAAAAAAAAAAACCACAGAGGAAAAAGTATATAGCTCAGCAAAACTAATAAACACAGAATCTGTCTGTTAGTATACATGCTATTCTACACCCATAGATCCTCACCTCTGCAATGAATGAATAAAAGTACATTTTCTCTTCTCTAGGACCATATTTGACCATTATAATTAAACATCACAGAATGGATTCATTAAATATCCATTTGCCAACCATCCTAGACTTATTAGTACATTGAAGAGACTAGATTTCACAAGATATATATTTGAAGGAGACCACACTGGAAGTATGCTGTCTGAAAAAGCCGGATGTTGATGCTAAGAATTGTTGATTTGAAGTGGGTTGCTTGGTATGAGATTATCTAGCACCCATTATTTGTAGGCACCAATGGTTTAGGAATGTTCCATGTTGAATTCTAATTGGACAGTACTATTATTGGAATTGTGATGGTTTCTGACATCTTCCTTTCTTCATTCAGTATATGAGGGATCAAGGGGTTATTACCAAACATTACACAGGTGGGGCTTTTCTCTAGTATGAATTCTCTGATGTATAGTAAATTGTAAACTACACCTGAAGGCCTTTTCACATTCCTTTATTTGAGAGTTTTCTCACCAGTATAAATTCTCTAGAGTTCAGTAAGATCAGTTTTTTGACTGAAAGCATTCTCAAATTTGTTGCACTAATAAGTTTTCTCTCTAGAATGAAATCTATGTTTTTGAACAAGATCTTTATTATAGTTGAAGGATGTCTCACATTCATTGTACTTAGCTTTTTTTTTTTCCTGGGGAGATTTTATTGCAACTAACTAGGTCTGAATGTTGAATGGAATTCTTTTCATATTTACATTTAGAAAAACCTCTGCAAATTCATGCATACTCATAGCTGCTTCTTCTTCTTCTTCTTCTTCTTCTTCTTCTTCTTCTTCTTCTTCTTTTGGTCCAGTAGTTTAGTTGACTGAGTTGAAAATGTTTTTGGCTTGAATGAGGTGGAGTGAGATCTCTCAAGACAGCTGGAAAAATCGAGTAAGACTTCATCTACCCCAGAGCTGAGTAGCCCTGAAGGTCTGGGCATTGACTCAAGGGCCTACCTAAGTCCCTTTCCTGCTATTCCCCAATGACATCATTTTCTTCCTACCTTGATCAAATATGAGCAGCTATGTACTTTTTGGCCAAAGTTCAATTTTCTGTGTAGTCCCTGTTTTTAGAATAGAAGGCCCTCAGCCAATGAGGATGAGGGTCAGTGGTGGGATCAGTATTTACATTAGGAACTATTTAAAGTGTAAAACCTGTCTCAAAGGTGCATCCTCCTTTTGATTGCTTGTCTGATTGGATGGATGCCCTCTTCTCCTGAGAATGTATAATAAACCTTTTTTTTGCTCCTAGAGATATCTCCAGGTTTTTTTGTTTTTGTTTTTGTTTTTGTTTTTTTAATGGTGATCACTCACCATTCTGAGCCACACACTTTGAAAGGAAACACCTTTCGGGCTAGATAAAAAGACAGCCCTGTCCCTGAATCCCCTTGCTTTTGGTGGCTCTCCAAATAATGAGCTCTATTACTTTTATTTGTTTATTAAAGCTTTTTATTTGTATAACATATGTATGGGTAGTTCCCCAGCATTGATCTTTACAAAGCTTTCCATTATACAAATATTACCCCCAGTCCCCTCCCCTCCCCTAGATGGCCGGAAGTCCACTACATGTTAATAATGTTAAAATACTTGACAAGTTGTGCAAGAAAAATCCTATCTACAAGAAAAAAAAGAAAATCAGAGAAAGGAAACATAATGCAAGCAAACATCAATAGAGAGCATGAAAATGTTATGTTGTGGTCCACATTTCATATCCTTCTCTCTGGGTGTATATGGCTTTCTTCACTGAACAATTGAAACATTTCATTGTTGCAGAGAGTCATGTCCATCAGAGTTGATCATCACGTATTACTGTTGTTGCCCTGTATAATGATCTCCTGGTTCTGCTCATTTCACTCATCATCAGTCCATGCAAGTCTCTCCAGGCCTCTCTGAAATCATCCTGATGGTCGTTTCTTACAGAACAATAATATTCCATAACATTCAGATACCATAATTTATTCAGCCATTCTCCAATTGATGGGCATCCATTCAGTTTCCAGTTTCTAGCCACTACAAAAAGGGCTGCCACAAACATTCTTGCACATGTGGGGCCCTTTCCCTCCTTTATGATTTCTTTGGGATATAAGCCCAATAGAAACACTGCTGGGTCAAAGGGAATGCAGAGTTTGATAACTTTTTGAGCATAGTTCCAAATTATTCTCCAGAATGGTTGGATCCATTCACAGTTCCACCAACAATGTATTAGTGTCCCAGTTTTCCCACATTCCCTCCAACATTCATCATTATCTTTTCCTGTCATTTTAGCCAATCTGACAGGTGTGTAGTGGTACCTCAGAGTTGTCTTCATTTGCATTTCTCTGATCAATAGTGATTTGGAGCAACTTTTCATATGAATAGAGATGGTTTTAATTTCATGATGAGCTCTATTACTAAAGCATTTAAAAATGATTTCCATTAATTTTTTTTAGTATTTAAAAAATGAGTTACTTTTCTTTTAAAAATCACATTATTTACAGGCATAACATCTCCTTATTCCCCTTACTTATCAAACTTTCCCCAGTAACAAAGATGAACAAAAACATAAATCAACAAATGCCATTCGTTGACTGCATTGGACAGTTAATTTAATACCCACATCCATAATCCCCCTTCCTTTCAATGAAGGAATGGAGATACATTTCTTCAACTTTTTCAGTTCTGACCTGGCATTATAATTATATAGAATATAGTTTTACATTGTTATTTTTAATTTCCTTTATTATAGTCATTATATGTATCATTTTCTTGGTTTTGTTTATGTCACTTTACTTCTGTTCATATAAGTATTCTCATGTTTCTTGTGTTTTCCATATTCCCCAATTTTTATTATGCAGTGTTTCCATCACATTTGTATACTTTAGTTTATTTTGCTACTCATAAATAATGGCAACTTATTTTCCTACCAATTTTTTGCTGCCATAAAAAGTGTTACTACCAATATTTTCTTATGTGTCAAAACTTCTTCAATATTGTTGGCATAAATACATACACAGACACACACACACACACACACACATAAGAGATCTCTGAGGGCAAAAGTCAATTTTTTTTGAGGTTGAAAAGACTATAACTGAGGATCTGGTGGCTAATGAGATAATAATAGATTAACAAAATGTAGCTGGTGAGAAAAGCCCCTAGTATCAAAGGATATGATGGTGTGATGTATAAAAAAAGTTCAAGAGACATGATTTCTGGGTAATTAATTATTTTGTTAATCCTGGTAGTGGATAATTAATAAAATTAGTACATTTTAAATGCCAAAGACTCTACATGGAACCCACTCAACTCTTATGCTTTTGGAAGAGTAGGTATTCTTGAGGGTGACAATAAACTCTGATGAGTTAATAATTGATGTGAAGAATGGGTATTATAATGAGAGATGGATCCATTCTAATGAGGGAATGAGGAATGTGACTTTGATCTCTTTTGATACAATCTACCCCTAGCCTGGGCAATCTATGCATTTTGCATTGAAATGAAAATGCACAAAGGATCTGCCTCAATCAAATTAGGGTAGAACATAATGAGCCAGAATTCACTTTAGATTAAATTCTTCATAAGGTTCTCTGGTTAGGTTGGGATTCCCATCTAGAATGGAAAGCATTTACTCCCAGGAGACAATTTCAATCATCAACAATGTCTTTTAGTTCAATGTGCTGAATAATCTACAGGTTTCTGAAGAATTCTGGTCCTAATTCAATAATTGATTAATAATAAAAGAGAAAAATAATCAATTCTTGATGGAAGTAATGAGGACAAGTATAAATAAATCTTGAATGAATTACATTTTAAATTAGATATTTGAGGAAAATATTTTGATTCTTTCAGGTGGTTTCTAATGTATTTTGCAAACTTTCCTCAAGATTATAAAAGTGAAAAATAAAAGGCTCAAATTTAAACTTCTCATCAATGATATCTAATAAAAGATTATTTAGGAGATTTTCTTCTGTTTAGGATAGAAAAAAACAGCAAAGACTAGGTGGATATTGACAAAAAGATCTTGATGGCTTTGAATTGCATCATATTGAGATTTCCTATTGAAGTTCTATTTCTATTTGACCTTTCAATTCCTAACCATGGAAATGGTAGAAACAATTTTTTTAATTAGGAAAAAAAGGTTTTCATGATTCTGATTTTTACTTGAACTATCTAATAATAGCTTATCTTGTAATATGATTTAGTACAAATACTTCTTCAATCAGGCCCCTCCTCTCACTAGCTCTAAAACCTAAGGATATCAGTTCAAATTTGATGTATATGACTCCATGGAAGGTCCTTCTATGAAACAGTAAATAATCAGTTATGCACAAATAGTTTCTGTCTGGGCTCCTGAAGTTATGTGTTTTCCTCTGCCATTTATAGAATCAAAGGAATGTTTAGGGACTCTAAATTAAGTAATTTATCATTAGCATTTGAAAAACATGCATGAAAACATCAACAAAAGACAAGCAGATTGAAAGAGGAATTTATAAATATCCCACCTTGTTTTTATTTCTCACACTCATCTCTGAACCAAAGATGGTTGCAAAAGATTGTATCAGGAAATGGGCATAGCAGAACTGACTACTGGGATGATAGGGAGTGGGCATGGCTGAGTCCCTCAATTCCTTACTTCCAAGCTTCCCTGAAAGGTCACTAAGTGATACCTGAGCTTAGTTTTAAATAATAAAAAAAAATTGATAGAGAGGCAGTGAAAGGAAGGTAATGCCCATAAACCTAAATTGGAGAGAAGCAAGTCAAGTGGAAATGCCACATATGTGATGTAGTTCACAAAAGGTAGTTCAAGAAATGGAAAGAAGAAAGTAGTGGGTCTTGAACACTCAACTGAAGCTTGACAGAGAAGTGATGCAATAAATTAATGTTTGAAGAAAATTATTTCGGCAATATTGCCTTCAAATATAAAGGGCATACATAAAGGAGAAGGAGATGGAGGACAGGAGGATGGGGGGGGAGGAGAAAGACAGAAACAGAGAGACAGAGAGAGATAGAGACAGAGAGAGAGACATACACACACAGAGAGACAGAGAGAGAGACAGAGACAGAGAGGGGGGAGGGAGGGAGGGAGGAAGGGAGGAAAGGAGAGAGGAGGGATGAAGGGAAGAAAGGAGGGAAAGAGGAAGTGAGAGACAGTGAGACAAAGACATAGAGAGATACACAGAGAAAGAGAGACAGAGACAGAGAGACAGAGAAAGACACACAGAGAGACAGAGAGAGAAAAAGAGAGAGAGACAGAGACAGAGAGGCAGAGAGAGAGAGACAGAGAGACAGATAGAGAGAGGGAGGGATGGAGACAGAGACAGAGAGACACACACACACAGACACAGAAAGAGAGAGAGAAAGAGAGACAGAGAGAAAGAGGGACAGAGACAGAGACACACAGAGACAGAGACAGAGAGAGGGAGAGACAGAGACAGAGAGACATTCAGAGAGACAAAAAGAGACAGAGAGAAGGAGGGACAGAGACAGAAACACAGAGAGAGAGACAGAGAGAGAAGGGGGGAGGGAATGAAGGAGGAAGGGAGGAAAGGAGAGACAGAGAGACACAAAGAGATAGAGACACAGAGAGACAGAGACAGAGGGAGAGAGAAAAACAGAGAGACAGCAAGTCAGAGCGAGAAAGAGAGAGAGAGAGAGGGAGGGAAAGAGGGAGGGAATGAGAGAGGGAGAAAAAGAAGGAGGGAGAAAAAAAGGGAAGGAGGAAAGAAAGGAGGGAGGGATGAAGGGAGAGAGACAGAGACAGAGAGAAAGACAGACAGAGACAGAGACAGGCAGAGAGACAGAGAGAGACACACACAACACAGAGAAAAAGAGAGAGAGAGAGAGAGAGAGAGAGAGAGAGAGAGAGAGAAAGAGAGAGAAAGAGAGAGAGAGACTTTATATGTGATGTTCTATTACTGACTCAGATACTTTTCCCCAAATTAGGAGAATCATTTAGAGGCATTCAAAACCATCACAAATGTCAGCACATTTCAGAAGAGAGCTATTTAATTCTACAAATATCAAATTACCTTGGCTTATATCATCAGATAAAATAAAACTGGGAAACCCTTAAGATTTTTGCTATTGAAAAGACTTCATCTGAGCAGTACCAAGTCTAAAACTATATTATAAAGCACCAGTAATCAAAACCATTTGATACTTGCTAAGAAATAAAGTGGTGGATCAGTGGAATAGTTTAAATATACATGACACAATAATCAAGGCCTATAGCAAACAAGTATTTGATAAACCCCCAAACTCCAATTTCTGGAATAAGAACTCATCATTTGATAAAAATTACTGGGAAAACTGGAATATAATATGTCAGAAACTTGGCATAGATCTATATCTCACATCCCATACCAAAATAAGATAAAAATGAATACATGATTTGGGCATAAAGGATGATATTGTAAACAAATTAGCAGAACGAAGGATAATTTACCTTTTAGATCTTTGGAAAAGGGAGGAATTTATGACCAAAGAAGAACTAGATGACATTATGAAAGGCAAAATGGATAATTATGATAGATTAAAAAAGTTTTTGCACCAACAAAACCAATAGAAATAAGATTTAAAAGGAAGTACAAAGCTGGGAAAAAATCTTTATCACTATTTCTGATAAAAGTATCATTTCTAAAATATATAAAGAACTGTCAAATTTATAAGAATATAAGTCATTCCCCAATTGATAAATGGTCAAAGGATATGAGCAGACAATTTTGAGACAACACAAAATTAAAGCCATTTATAGTTATATGAAAAAATGCTCTAAATCACTATTGTTCAAAGAAATGCAAATTAAAACCACTCTGAGGTACCACCTCATACCTCTCAGATTGACTAAGATGATAGGAAAAGACAATGATAAATGTTGTAGGGGATGTGGGAAAACTGGGATACTAATGCGTTATTAGTGGAGTTGTGAAATCATCTAATCATTCTGGAGAGCAATATGGAACTATGCATAAAGAGCTATAAAACTGTGCATGTCCTTTGACCCAGCAGTGCCATTATTGGGTCTGTATCTGAAGGAAATCATTAAGGAGGGAAAAAGGACCTTCATGTGCAAAAATGCTTGTAGCAGTCCTTTTTTTTTTTTCAGCCGAGAACTGGAAAATGGATGCCCATCAATTGGGGAAAGACTGAACAAGTTGTGATACATGAAGGTAATGGAATATTATTGTTCTATAAAAATTATGAAGAATCTGATTATAGAAAGATTTACATAAACTGATGCTGAGCAAAATAAGCAGAACTAGGAATACATTGTACACAATAGCAGCAAGAATGTGTGATGATCAACTATGAAAGGCTTGGTTTTTCTCAGCAGTTCAGTGATCCAAAGCAATCTCAATAGATTTGGGATTTTGGACAGAAAATGTCATCTGCATCCAGAAAAAGAACTAAGGAGACCATGTAAATCAACATATGCTATGTTAACTTCTTTTTTCTGTTGTTTTTTTTAATCTCTCCCATGGTTTTTCCCTTTTGCTCTGATTTTTCTCTCCCAAAATGACTCATAAAGCAATGTTTATTAAAAATAAATGAACTTTCTGTAATAAAAATAAATAAATGAATAAATAAATAAATGAAAGAAAGGACTTCATCTGGCAACCTCTGTGATACATTAAGTGAAATTATATAAGGTGTTTTAAAAAACTTCATGTAGTATCAAGTTATTAAAGATTAAGTTGGCACTGAGATTTTTGAGACAAAAATTATTTTATGAATATTAATGAAAAACCCTGTGCATTAAGGGGGTGAGGTATGAAGTTTTAAAAAAATGATGAATCAATTAACAAGCATTTGGTCCTTAATGTATTTTTATTGATAACTCTTTTTTCCTCCTCTTTCCCCTCCACAGAGCTATATATTAGAGTGGACTTTTTTAAAAAGAGAAGAAAAAAAAACAAATGTTCAAAATATTTTTTAAAAATCTGATGTTACAGGAAACATTCACAGTTGTTGATCTTGCCTTGAGTTACTCCCCTCTCACATCCTTTTATCTATATATCACAAAAAAGGCTAAGATTGTCAATGAATTCCCTGTCTATCCATATCTATTTCTTCAACCATTTTAAGAGAGGGAAAGGGACCCACATATGCAAAAATGTTTGTGGCAGCCCTTTTTGTAGTGGCTAGAAACTGGAAACTGAAGGGATGCCCATCAATTGGAGAATGGCTGAATAAATTATGGTATATGAATGTTATGGAATATTATTGTTCTGTAAGAAACGACCAGCAGGATGATTTCAGAGAGCCCTGGAGAGACTTGCATGAACTGATGCTGAGTGAAATGAGCAGAACCAGGAGATCATTATACACAGTAACAAGACTATTCGATGATCAATTCTGATAGACATGGTTCTCTTCAACAATGATGTGATTCAAACCAGTCCCTATTGTTCAGTGATGAAGATAGTCATATATATCCAGAGAGAGGCCTGAAGGAACTGAATGTGAACCACAACACAGCATTTTAACGCTTTCTGTGAATATTTCCATGCATTTTGTTTTCCTTCTTAGGTTTTTTTTCTCTTTCTAAATCTGATGTTTCTTGTGCAGTAAGATAA